>JAOBBB020098954.1:0-13351 GCA_025331005.2 Zoanthus gigantus
TAGTGTCGTCTATAGAACTTTACAAAGGTCTTGTTAAGTATTTTCTTCCTAAAGCCTTGCTTCTCCAACTTGGTCAAGAAGCGCCGATTTCTTGCTTTAAATTCACTCTTATCACTGCAAACTCTAGTATATCTCACCAGTTGAGATATGTATATCCCGTACGTCAGATTCTTTGGGATGTTGCTATCAAGGTAGGGGAAGTTTTTTTAGGGGAAGTTTTTAATTGAATGCTCATGCGCCTCTGTGTGTAAAATTAGGTCCCATAATTCGTACATCTGTTTCGTATCTACATATATATAGTTCTTCGAAGGAATTAAGTAAACGAGGTCCGGACTGTCCAGGGTTATCCCATATTGTTAAATATCCCTGTTCCATAAACTCGACCTCAATTTTAAATTTGCGTAAACTTGTTTCTTGTATATTTGGCATACTTATATTTTACGTCCCCCTTTTTTTAGAGACCAAGAGACTGAATTTTCTGTAAATGACAATCTTTCGTATTTAACAGCAAACCAGGAAACCTCAAACACAAAACAAACTAATTTCCAGGACTAATAATCATCAAACGTTATTATTCCAAACATAACTAGAAGTACTAAATAGGTTTAAAAATTGAATGCTGATGCGCCTCTGTGTGTAAGCTTAGGTCTCATAGTTTGTGGATCTGTTTCGTATTTACATATATATAGTTCTTAGAAGGAATTAACCAAACGAGGTCCGGACGGTCCAGGGATATTTTTTTGTCCCAATTCATTACATATCCCTGTTCCATAAACTCAACCTCAATTAACTGGTTTCTTTTATATTTGGCCTACTCATGTTTTACGTTCCACTTTTGTTAGAAGTCAAGGGAGTGAATTTTCTGTCAGTGATAATCTTTCGTATCAAATAGGAAACCAGGAAGACTGAAACACAGAACAGACTAATTTCCAGGAATCATCAAAATGTTGACAATTTTTTGTATCTAATAGCAAACCAGGAAAACTGAAATACTAAATTTTAAAATTAGTTTCCGTGAATCATCAAAACGTTACTTTTCGATCCAAACATAACTACAAGTACTGAACAATCCTTTGTTTAGTGGGATCGTTGTCATATAAATTACTCTTAGTCTGTTTAGCAAACAAAGTGGCAATGTTCCACTTCTTTTGAAGCTTTTTCTTTGAATAAGAAACTGTACATTTAGAATTGCTTTCACGTTTTAGTTTTATTTTCTTCAGTCACACATTAATAAACACGATTATACGATTCTATCTGTTTCAGTAAGAATATTCAACTCTTGGGTTATATTTTGCTTACTGTTCATTTGAAGTCACGTATGATCCGCGTCACGTCATATTTTAAATCTTAACTCTTGTTGTGAATCCTTTAAGACCAGTTGGGTACCCTTGTTTTTTTTTCTGAAATGACGACTAAGAAGGCCAGAGGCAGAGGCGGATAGCTAAAGTTTAACCCGATTTCGTCCATTTTGATGTATTTGTATTTTGACAAACTTACGAATGTATTTTTTGACAAATCGATTTCCAAAAATCTTCAATTGGTTTTGTCGCTGATATTCCTCTATACGCTTGGTTTCACACTCACATATGACCTCACGTTTGATTGTTTTTCAAGATTAGGAAAATACCCCATTCGTAACTATGTTTTAAGAATAACATTATTATTGTATTAGAACTGTAGTAAGACTTTGTTACTGTAAGCTAGAACTAACAGGTTGCACATTTTAAACGTTATGGAGAAACTAAGGTCCCATAATCTGAGTCTTCACTCCGTTGGTATTGTTTAATAATTGCCCTATCAGGTTAGTATAGCGAGGTCCGGACGGTCCAGGGTTATCTCTAACTCTTAAAATACCCCTGTTCCATACACTTGACCTCATGTTTTACATATTTATATATTTATATCAAAAATATGATATCAACGCATAGACAGCAAAAATGATAAAACCTGGTATAAGGTGTAGATGTTATTTTGATATCTTTAAATATCAAAGGCATCAATTTTGTTTCACGCAAAGGAGTCTGGTTTTGCAATTGTTTACTTTTGACTCTAGTGTTAGAGAATATTTTTGTATGCGTTGTTTTTTTATAATATTTTTCATATATTACATTATCATTATCAATGCCTGAAAGCCACCAATGACCTGCTCTTTTAAATTTCCTTTTAACATGATTGTGCCTTAAAATAAAGTCGAAATATTGTTGTTGACATCAAACTCACTTTCTTGATTCAAGACTTAAATTCAGTCACTGTCGCGATATTTTCTTTCCTCGGATTGATAATCATAATACTAATAGTAACTGTGCTTTTGAATAATTAAAAAATATCAATTGAAATTAATTATATTAATTAACTGTTCTTGGACTCTAGATATAGAGACTCAAACGACATAGTTTCATGCCCCCTTCTGTTTCCCTCCTTCAGCTCCTTTAGGAAACAAAAACTTAGTTACGACACGGAGTTTTAATTGTTCGGATATTTCAAACTCGAAGTTTTTTAAGTCTTAAGTATCAGTGTTAACTTATGCATAATTGAGAGATCTCATAAGACTAGTGAGATGTCCTTCACAGTTTGTAGGTGACCTATTGTTATCAAATAACACAATAATGCATTAGAGGCTCGATTCATACTTTCATTTCACATTTTTAGATTGTTTTTCAGGCATGGTAACAAATTCAGCTATGTAAACACACCACAAAGCTTCAATATCAGTTTTATCACAGTTTTGCCAGTTATTGTTACATCGATTTTTTATAAAATCACGACAATACGTCCAACACTTTTGTGAATTCGTAATTAAGTCACTTTTCGAACAAAGTACCATTTCCTTTTCTCAGATTTACATTCTCGTTAACAAAATACGAAACTGTTTCAGTTCTGTGAATTTCTCACAAACTTGATATTATTCTAATTTTTTTCTAAGTCAAATGTCAGATTATTTCCGTCACGACACGGTTGATTGATCATGAGTTCATTAATATACAATGCAGTTCAGTGTGACCACTGCGAACAGACTGACACACAGTTAAGTCGCGGAAGAGAAGGTTTGTATTTGGCCGAAAGACTGAGCGATACTGAGTAGAGTACAGTGGCAATCCATTCACTGCCAAGCTTCAGTTTTGCATCTCGCCTGTATTGGTTGCTTTTACCTAGCTAGTACAGTGGGTGAAGCGAGACACACACAAATTTTGCAATGGCAGGTAGGTACTGATTGAGTGACTGATATTGTAATGGAGTCTATAACAGACACTACTCGGAGTGAATAAAATAAGCAGGCTTGTTTCAGAAATATGCAAAACTCTAAATTTCCTAAAGGAGAACGATGGTTTTATTAGTTTCTACTTTAATTCATAAATGGACGTTTTGCTCATTGGAAAAATTTGCAAAAGAACACCTTTCGAAAACAAAGACCAGTGAAGTCGTTGTTAGGTCATGCACAGTGCTAAAACTGCAAGAGTTTTATTATTCTTGTTTCTATATTCGGTTTCGTAAAGGTTTTATGATTGTGTAACATTTGATTCAAAGTGAAAACATTTGATTTAAATCTAAAAAAAGTTGGTAGTATTATGTACGATTGTACGATTGCAGTAGCTTCAAATTCAGTTTATTATGCACGTTTACACGCTAACGGCAGCATAATTTGCATATAAAAGTCATTCATCAAGAAAGGTTCAGCTGCTCCAGTTCAATGTAGTTTCTGCAAATTACTTTTTAACCATTAGCTAAGGCCACCAATCTCATTTCATATCAAGCTGTAGTTTGCAGTGTCTATATTCATTACAATGATTACAGCGTTGAGTGTAACCGCGATTCCGTTTTATTCTCACGAGGTTTCGACTCGATAAGATACGAGGTCGCTACATACTACTAAACAATACCATTCTCGGGTTTATGCACGAATGCTAATGAACCTTTGTCAGTACATGTTAATAGATTGGTAGCTATTGTTTGTGCAGTCCAAATTACCGAAAAGTTGCCTAATGAAGTAGTTTCAAGTTTCTATGTCTGATAGTAAAAGTGTATAGTGACTAATGTGATACCGATAGAACACATGACATTGCAAAATTCATATCGTTTTGAGTGTGCTCGACTTGTTTTGATTGCTAAACATTCGAAGAACGTTGATTATGCTAAAAGCGTGATAGCTCATCAGTAGATAAGGAAAATATTTTAAATTTGTAGAATTGATTAGAATTGATGATCAAACATGACAGCTAAAGATTCTTTGAGGGCGAGTTATCTCATTTAGTTGTCGAAGTTGTATTGTATTAGAGTTTGGCTGTGGAAAGAAATGGACAGATTTGTTTGATCTGATTCCAGTAATCGAAAGTTCAGACAATATAACGGAACTGATATAAATTTTACATTTGTCTATAAATAACTGTAAATGTTTGGAGAAAAAGTTTTTTTTTTACATTTGTGAGTTGTCAACGCGAAGTGTAATATGGAATACTACGGCTACCTTAATAACATTGATATCGTGTGCAAAGCTGATTTGAAAAAAAAAATTTCTTGTTATAAACTACAACCGTGTATGAAAAACCTTCGTGAGCTCTCTCGGTTGTTTACTTTTTGAGAATACGAGTTTTATTTAAATTAGTGGAAATGTTTTTAGGGTCTCTGAATTTCGAAATATAAAAAGTATTAAACGTGTAATAAATTCAAATACATTTACCGCTGGCACATCACGATATTCTTTTGATAAGCAGTCAGACATCGAATTACACAAATGAATATCATTTTTCCTTTGCGGAAATCAAAAAGCGACCATAGTTCGAGCAGAGACCAAGTTCTATCTTGTAATTCATTCTCAACAAGTTCTTCGCTCCAACAGTTTAACCGTCGCTAGCTATACTCTTGTACAAATTCCGAAGTTCTTGTTCATTTTAATTATGCTTATCCTCAGGCTTAGGTCCCGTAGTCATCGCGTGTTGCTAAGCACAATTACTCGAATAAAAACAATAACTGGTATATTAAATACAACTAATAAAAGACAATATATTTTAATAAAAAAGATAACATTTTAAGTTTACTTTCATTTCATTTGAAAAGCCAAAAATTAGGGACGAGTTTAAATGATTTTAAATACATCGAAGATGTCAATTTTAATTACTCTTTGTAAGTTTTTAAATAAACTTTTGAAGTGTGTCGTGAGTGAGTGCAGCTTGTATTGAATAGTGAACAAAAATAATCTTCTGTCGAATGAGAAGAGTTGCTGCACCCGTAACTTGGCAAATGCTAAGACAAGTAAATACTTCAAGTTCATAAGGAAAGATTTAATATATCTATACATAACTGTGACACAGAAATGTATTCTGTCGAACGTTGTACAAAGCGGAGAAAGAATACTTGACTTTCTGTAGATACTTGCTTGGGTTGCCCTGGAGGGGATGTGAATTCCTATCTCATGACTGAAGAGTTAACAATTCATAACCTTTTCATCTTCATGACCTTGGTCATTGCTCGTCAAATAGATTATGTCTTGGTGAAAAAAATAGATTTGTAGATGCTATTGCAGTTTTAAAAGCTGAAAACGCATGTAAACAACCGTTTTCTTTTTCTTCCTTTGGCTAACGAAATTCCGATATCTGGCTTTTAATGCTGATCATATTTGCGGAATTCCCACAAATATCGTTTTCTTATCGCGTTTTAAAAGGGAGTATTGTGTGAATGATAATATTTGTTTGCTTGGTTGATAACGCATGTACTGGCATATAATGGGAGGGGAGGCGGTAATAGTTATAACAACGATAATATAACAACTTTATTTAGGTATCAAGCTTATTTAGCTGGCCACTGCATGCCTGCTAATTGGGGGCACCATCTTTAACACTCTAAGATGGACGGAGACCTTTCACGTGACAGAAACACACACACACATAAACACAGATATGTCTCCGAGGGCGTACGGTTAAACGTCTCTATCCGGTAAAAACTGATATGGCAATTTTACAATCTCAAACATTCCAATGGCAGGAAATATCAGGTTTGCAAAATACGCATTGTTTTTATTGCCTGTATGGGAAATTCTGAAGCAATAACTCAAAGGATATTTTAAACTAAGATTTTAAGTCAATTTGATTCAAGTTGATATATATATATATATATATCAGTTGTTGGCTTTTTGTATGTATAAAATGTCCTTATATCCTTCTAATGGTGATGGAAAAAAGCCAATTCCATTACGATTTTTTTCATGGTTTAATTTGCGTTTAAAGTTTTGAAAAACCATGATCACTTCCGGATTCAACTTGACCGAGCGATGGGAGGCTGGTAACTACCATAATATTTTCTGGCCCTCGACGTCAATAGCAGAATTTAGCAGTGAGAGACCTGTCCTGTTTTTATATATCTGTTCCATTTTCTTGTAAAATATGGTAGCGAGGTGTGTTGTAGCTACGTAAATGGAACAGATATATAGAAACAGGACCGGATTCTCACTACTGAATTCTGCTTTTGACATCATGGACCAGAAAATGATATGGTAGTTATTCTCTATTTTTTCCAATGCAGCTTCATGTTTAATGTAAAATTTTGGGTTACCGTTCTCAAGTGCCCTAAGTTGACGGTTACCAATTGGTTTTTATGTAAGAGATAAAATTCTTGGTGCGATTTATAATAAAGAGTTTTGTTATTTAAAAAATCATTTCACAGTAAAATACTTATCGTAACAACGTCTTTATACGCTGAATAGACCAATTTCCGTGATATCGTGGAAGTACATGTTATTAACTCTTTTATTCCCTCATTAAATGTTGATGCTCGTTGTTTTTGACATCAAAAGTGGCGTTTAGGGGTTTTGTGCCAATAAAGTGAGTTTTTCATTTGAACGACGGGAAATGGAAGAAAGCCATTACAACGTGCAATGCGCTACAGTGGCTTGAAAACGAGAGATAGATTTCTCGTGCAGCATGCAATCACTTTATGTTTGAAAACATTTTAGTGCTTTTCTCTCTGTCTTTAGAGTGCGAGTATACAGTTACAACTTACACCGGCGATAAATGGGGAGCTGGGACTGATGCAAATGTACTTGTTACCATATATGGTAAAAAGGGAGACACTGGAGAGCGCCAGCTGGATAATGATGGGAACAACTTTGAGAACTCGTGGTACGTCATTTAAGTTAGAAACTAAATAAATAAAAAGGTAGCAAATATTCCGTTATATTTTTTATTATTTATCCTTCTTTCCTTTCTTCCATCATCCTCAATTATTATTAACAAAATCTTCGTCAACATTATTTGTTGCAGTAGATTATTAGCAAATGTTGGTGACGATGTTTCTCAGTTTCTGTACCAATTAAATTGCACTGAAAAGTTATAGATTAAGTTATAGATTTCATTCAAATTCCACTGATCTCCAACTCAATAAAAAGCTGGGACGGAGTCGGGGAGGAGAAGGAAGACAAGGGGAGGGGAGGAATGAGGAGGAGAAGAATGGGAGGGGAGGGGAGAGAAAGGAATGAGATGGAAGGGAGGGGTAGGGGGAGGAAAAAAAGAGGAGGGTAGCAAAAGAAGCCGGAGGACAGAAAAAGTTAAGCAGAGATAAACAGGGGGAGGGGAGGGGAGGGACGAAGAGGGAATGGCATGTGAGGGAAGCGGAAAGAGACCCTGCTATCAAAGTTAGTTAACTTAATTTTGAAACATTTCACATTAATTGTGTGTGCAGTGTCGATGCCTTTCAAATCGAAAGTTCGCATCTTGGAAAAATAAGGAAGATCCGAATTGGTCACGACAATACTGGGTTTGGGGCAGCGTGGTATCTTGACAAGGTGAGGTTCTAGACTATGGTTTGCATCTTTCTCTTACACTTCCTTTGTTTGTTTGCAAGATCAAAGGCAAAGTTTTTAAAAAACTTTTCTTTTTGTTTGCCGAGCTTTTGTTCCATCTGTTTATCCTTGCTACTATAATTGCCCACGAATATCTTTCTTACGCATTATTCTTTCCTTTCTTCCTTCCTTCATTCATTTTCATTCATTATTTTCATTATCGTTCACTTATTGTTACTCATTCATTTTCATTCATTCATAATTTGTTCACTCACTGACTCAATCGTTCGTTCGTTTGTATGTTTTCTCCTTGATTATAACTTGTCCGCCCTCCCTCTTATTAAAATTAATGTTTCATGTTTTATCGATCCATTTTTTTAGTGGCTTCGAAAAATACAATTTAAGTAAGAAAAGCCTTGAATTACTTATAACCAAAATAAACTACGCTCTTTCAACAGGTCACCGTGTCCGATCCAGTCGACAGCAAACTTTATGAATTTCCGGTCTATCGTTGGTTTCCAGATGAGGCTGATGGTTCATTATTTACTGATGTTGCCGTTCAAGGTATGACTAACGCATAAGCTACAGATTGCATTACCATTGGCTTCTGTGTGTTTTCAAAATTATCTTTTGAAACAAACTTTCTCACTCCCATTGTTTTTGTATCGGACCTTTTGTGACAGCTAGGACCCCTTAACCGCTGCCCCAAGATAAAAACGCTGTTGGCATTTAAACAACGTTAATGAATATTTTAACGTCCGTTAATGCGAACAGAGGTTGTTAATAGCCCCGCAGTAGTGTTTGAGAGCTAAACAACATCCGTTTTGGAGCCTCGTGCCCTATTGGAGCCTCGTGCCCTATTGGAGCCTCGTGTCCTATTGGAGCCTCGTGTCCTATTGGAGCCTCGTGTCCTATTGGAGCCTCGTGTCCTATTGGAGCCTGTGCTTATCTCCCGTTTCTGTACATGTAGTATTGAGCGGATAAGAGCTTTTAACTTCCCCTGGACGGGACACTAATCCATCGCAGGTTAGCTCCCAGCAGGCACTGGTACTCATTTACCGACCTCGTAAGGATGGAAAGCTGAGTATGGAGGTCACATAAATGTTCAAATCTCTTTAGACCTAGGTATTGCATCTAACACTCTGTAATTGGAATGCAGAGATTTAATCAACTGCGCATGCGCCAATCGTGCAGTAAAAAACAAAAACCATGAGCCATAATTTTTCCAGCTTTGAATTACCAAATGACCAATTTGAATACCAACCCTCTCCTCCGTCATAATTGCAGGTGACACAGAAGAGGACGGAGGCAAACCAGCTGAGTACGAATATTCAGTAACGACTTACACGGGTGACAAATGGGGAGCTGGAACCGACGCTAATGTACTTATTACCATATATGGAGCGGACGGTGATACAGGCGAACGTAAACTTGATAACACAGGAAATACGTTTGAAAATTCGAGGTGCGCAGTGTTAATAGTTTCTAGTTAGTAAAGAACAGCTTTAAGAGGATTAGGGGAACAAAAATAATACTTTCTATACATTTATGATGGGCAATACTGTAGGTATCATACCTCTAATTGATAGGACGTATTAGCTTGTTACTAGAGTGCATTTTCCTTTTTTTTTCAAGTTACTGGAAAGAAAGCGTTTATAGACCCGAAGCATTTTTATTAGTAATATTTACCTCTGCCAAGGAGGTTATGTTTTTGGCAACGTTTGTTTGTTTGTGGGCTTGTTTGTTAGCAACATAACTTATGGAAAGATTTTGATGACATTTGCAGGAGTTATCAGAAATGGGATGAGGAAGATTAATTTTGATTAAATTTTGGGGGTGACCTGGATAGCAGTCTGGATCCAGGATGTCTTTAAAGGATTCTTTAGCATTGCGAGATAGGGCTATTTTCAGCTAATGTATATACCAGTCGTTCCTATGAGAAAGGTAGTGCTGGCATAATAGATTTAAAAAAACTTTCAAAATACTTATATTTTATTTCCCGTAATCAATAATTTTAATACGCTAATTTACACATTTGATTCTATAATAAGTATTGACACATTCGTTTCGAATGTGCGGACGTGGCTTTGTGGTAGAATGTTTGCCTTTCATGTAAAAGGTCCTAGTTATATTCGCGTTCTAACCTTTTTTTCTTCTTTTTTGTTTTTTTTTAACGTAAAATTGCATATACATGTTTTTTATATCCGTACAACCAAACCAAAGTTGTTGAAAAGGGAAACTCAAACATGACAATAAAACCAAACCAAAGTTGTCGAAACGTTTACATTTGAAAAGCACGAAGTTAATGAAATTTTGATAAAAACACACTTAACCTTGTGACAAAAACATCTTATTCACAATACCACTGCTACCGCATGGCATACCATTGATGTCAAACACGTTGATCTTATGCTGGTTGTGACTCGTTTGATTTAAATGTTGGCAAAAAAATTGATTGAGTAAAATTTTTATCTCCGTCAGATTAAACCATTTTGCTGTTTTGCAGTATCGACGCGTTTGAAGTCAAGACTCAGTATCTCGGACCCATGAGAAAGATCCGCATTGGTCACGACAACACTGGGTTGGGGGCAGCCTGGTACCTAGACAAGGTACGCCAATACAACAGACATACTCTTGTCCTTATTCTAGCTTTTATAGAATTATAATTTATTTTGTTGCTGTTCTGGTCAATTTGGCATACTGTAAAACCTCGAATAAGCGCCGCACCTCGGAATAAGCGCCGTCGAACATTATCGAGTCGAACCAAACTCCCCCCCCCCCCCCTTTTATCATTTTTTTTTGAGATATGGGACTGTCTGTTCAAGAAACCTAAAGTTTTATTTTCAGGAAACTCTTGAATCCGGGCTCATGCAGCAGTTCTAAATGTTTGTATTTGTCATTTTTCTTGATAAGTTCAGCATTCATGGTTAAATAATAAATTTTTGTCCATCTCTAGTACATGATTCTCACAACGTTACACTTTGTGATGGATTTGTTTTACATAAGCGCCGCACCCCGAATAAGCACCGTACGTCAAATAAGCTCCGCACCAAGATCTTGTTAAAATTAACTTCAGTTTAGCAATTATTGTTTAGAAACGATCTAAAAGTATAGAAAAATTAGGAAATTGTATGAAATTGAATCAAATGAAATAATCCATGTCTGTTAATAAAAATTGTTCTAAGAAATATTTGGAAATAGCGTTATCCAGTCGTTAGAGCTACTTCAGTTCAAAACGGAAAAAATCGGCTGTGTGTCTTACAAACGCAGAAGCTGAGCTCTCGAGTCACGAATCTAGCGTGAGTCTCCCGCATTTTGGCTTAATCTCGCGCCGAAACGAGCAATTCTCACCCCTGACGTTTTGCTAACAGGTAACATTTAACCTCTCTGAATTGCTTGTGATTTTGAATGAAAATGCTTTTCTTCCTTTTAATATGTGTTGTTTGAGTTTCAGCTGTTAAACCTAGCTCTTTCAGTGCTTGTTTGGAAGACCTAAGTGCATTGCTTTAAGAATTTGGTACAATTCCAGGAATCTAGAACGTGCAAATTCCAAACATTTTCTTTAGCAGCATGTCTCCGACCCACATAGAATAATCACTTGCTAAAAGCATTCGCCGAATCTCTTTGAAAAAGTCTCAACTTGAGAGCTCTGCATAATATATTTAGTTTTTATATAATACTTCTCGACATTATTCCTGATACAGTGTTGAGGTTAGTTGGTTCTAAGTTAGAAGAATCAAGTTAGAAACTGTATTCAAGCTTTCAATTGTTAATTATGCGCATGTCTGAACCAGGTAACTGTGAACGACCCAAAAGCAGACAAATTGTACGAGTTTCCATGTTATAGATGGTTCCCAGATGAGAATGACGGCTCTTTGTTTTGTGAAATTGCATTACCAGGTGAGTAGGAAATTGCGTGTATGAGATACCATGTTACACAGTTACCTGGAAAATCGCGTTACTACTTTAGTTTGTAACCTGTAAAATTGCGTTACCAGGTTTGTGTTTGAATTGTGACATTGCGTTACAAAGTAGCTTTCCTAAAATGTATTTTTATGTGAGATAATTAATTTTAATTAACTTACGTTACTGTTTGATAATAGGAAATTGATTAATCAGATTATACCAGATTATCTTTGAAATTGCGTTACCTTGTTAGTAAGTATAATTTATAACTAGTATACCTAAAAGGTAATTAAATGCTGCCTTCAAGCAGAGATGATAAACCTATAAAGGTTGATAGAAATAAATAAATATTCAACCTATTTTTTAATTAATATTCAAATGTTTATGAAATGTCATTACCAGTTATTCCCTTTTATTTTCTTAATTTCCTAAAATTCAGAACATTAAGAAAACAAAGTGCATTCTAAAATACTATATCGAAACCAAGATTTATTGTTTGAAGACAAAGTATTCCGAAACTAGTTTCTTAATTCAGAAACAAACTACAGGCAAGCGCACTGGATGCTGTCTCAAAGGCAATTTATGAACTAATAAAGGCTTATTTTTTCAAAACTTTTTTAACTTTTGGTAGGCAAGTAAATAACTTGTTAATTTATAATTATGATCACAATCCATCTCACTATATGTAATGGCAAAGTTGCTGCAGTTTAACATGCATCAGGAAACTTTAGCTAGAAGCGAAAAGCCAATTTAATTTTAGACTCTTATTTGTTTGATGCGAATTTAGGTGTTTTATAATAAAAATAAAAAGCAATAATTTATTCATAAATTGATTAAAAAATTTCACTTTTCAGTAACAACAAAATAAAACACACTTGGGTCATAACTATAGGAAAAAAAACTTGGGTCCGTAACTTGCAGCATAGACCTTGCACTCAGTAAATAAAAAGTATAAGAATGATAATTATATTGGAAAGAGACTGAGGAAACATATAAAGTAACAGCATTTTAAAAAATACAATGTAGATCACCTGTCTATATTTTTAAATAACATAAATGATCAAAAATGTCAATTCCCACAACATTTTGAAAATGGAAGTTGATGAAAATCTCAACTTCAATAACCACAGCCAAAATCTTGCTAAAAATATCAAAACATATTAGCCTATTATGAAAGTACTTTGCAGCCCTTACTTTCAGAGAATTATTACAAATTATTATGTCGAGATCTTGTTTTTTATTCTTTATGGCATTATCAAGTAGAGACATCAACATTATAGCAACAAGGAAATATTTAATTTACAGCGTGTACATGGTAGATGTGCAAAAGTAAAGAGAGTGACCCCGAGGTTGGGGAAAGTTTTTGTGTGTGGAAGATGCAAGAATCGAGTTTATGGATTTGTGGGACCTGTGGAGGAGTTGTGTGAAGAGGTGGAATCGGTGAGAAGTTTCTGCTATTTAGGAGATAGAGTGAACTCAAGTGGTGGTTGTGAGGCAGCTGTAACAGCAAGAGCAAGAATCGGTTGGGTGAAGTTCAAGGATTGTGGAGAGTTGCTGAACTCAAAAAGGTTCTCGCTGCATATGAAAGGAATGATTTATTGGAGTTGTGTGAGATCAGCGATGTTATATGGGAGTGAGACATGGTGTTTGAGGGAGAATGAGATGGCAATTTTGAGA
>JAOBBB020099049.1:0-32100 GCA_025331005.2 Zoanthus gigantus
TATATATATATTTGTAACATTTGATATGTAGCTTTTATCGAATGCGAATAAAGACATTATTATTATTATTATTATTACTTTATTATTTTTTTTTTAAGAACAAACTTGATTGAGAACACTGAGGCTGAAATGACCCAAAAAATAAGAACAAATTAAAAACAAACTGAGGCTGAAATCGAAATTTATTAAGAATAACTAATTAATAAACTGAAATCACATTGTTGTGACATCGTCCAAATACTGAATACATACAGAACTGATCTGAAACCTAGGTGAGACCACGCAATAAACGACTACGGCCTACTGGTATATCCATATATGGGAGTAAATATTAATTTCCCGCCAAAAGACTGTCTTTCATTGAACGCGAGCACCGTCCATGGCAATTTTTACAAAGCGAGACGTTAATGGCAAATGCCACAAATATAAAGAACAAAATAAGGCTGAAATTGCCCTCAAAATAAGAACATTGAGGCTGAGAAAAATTTTACTGGTTCTTAAAAAAAAGTATATAATATAAAGTAGTATCTCATACCATTAGATGGTTGTGTTTATTTTTTTTATTTTTTTTTTTTTGGTATCAGATGTTGAAAGGGGGATTTGCTAATATTAAACAAACCCTCTAATGTTCAAGAAAAATAACGACACAGACAAAACTTACGTTCAATCACTTCTTTTATTCTTCTTGCTACTTCGTCTAGACTAGCAACTCTACTTAATTTCTTGCGTCTTACTGTTATATAGTGACTACAATGTCAATCATTTCTCATACAACTCTACCTAGTAACTTTCAATCAAGGCTTAGCAAGAAGTTAATGGAATGTCAACTAATCCTAAATAAAAATTGCTTTGAAAACTTTTTTCGTATAGAAAAATCACAATAACAGACACAAAACGTCTATAGAAGCATTATCGAATTCTTCTAAAAGCATGGCTAAATTTTTAGAAGGAATCTCCATAGAGAACGCTTCTTAAAAAAAAGTAATTACGCAAAATTCATAAAAAGGGGCAGTGTTTGCGTTCTAGAAAGGTTTATATCCTAGCTGGCAATTTTGTACAAAGTACAAAACATTGAAGCCAAAATTTCAACTATCATAAATAGAAATTTCTTATTTGTGCCAAGAAGGAAACTTTTTACTAACATTAAAAAATAATCACAACTCCGAAAGTCGACTGAAAGTTTCTCAAGCAACAAAACCATGTATATTTGTGAGTTATTGACGAAATCATCTTGTTTAGTAGTGAAACTCTTAGAAAACTTAAATAACAATTTAACTAATTATTATATTGTGAAATATCTGTGTAAGTTTAAGTTATTTCGTCTTAATAAATCTAAATTTGAAGCAATAAGAGCTTCGCACGTGAGCAATAAGCTTATAAACTATTAATTTGTCATTTTCACGAACCTAAAATAATACTCGTAATGTCACGTAAACACGGGAATCAATAAGCCAAGACACATTAGGCAGCAAAATATTGGCTAGAGCCTTAGAATAACAAAATTCTAAGAGAAAAACTATTTTTCTTCTTCTTTTAAAGTAATGATAAAACTCGTTAATGTTTGCTAAGCTATATAGTTCAGCTCATTTATGTCTTCTTAATTCAAGATAAAATTTCTAGTTATCTTATTCGCCTGACGAGTACAGCGTTAGCTGCACGAAACAGCGTTGTAACGACAAGCAATGTTGACTTGAACATTTTTTATTGTGTGTGTATATATATATATATGGTAGAGAAGAATTAAAAAAACTACACGTTTATCTCTACAAGCCTGTTTCGTCAGGAGACGAGTACTGCTAAGATTTGTATATACATTCTTAGTAAACCGTTTTAGAGGAGAGACTTAAGGTAATCAGTGTCCGGAACAGATACTCACCGACTTGGGGTGACTTTTGATACTTTTTACTATTTTTTTCCAGTTCTATCTTCCACAATAATTTTATAATTTACGATAAAACATTTGTGTCACGATATATGTTCCAACAAGAACCACACGGCAAATAATTAAAAAAAAATGTATATCAAAAACCTGGGAAAGCTAAATGATAAAAATTAATATGAAGACGAAGCGCTACAGGTCTATACATCGAAAAAAAATCATAAGTGTAAATCATAATCTTTCAAAAATTGCTTTCGTGCAGGAATTTTTTTTTATTTTTTGATCATTTGTAAAATCAATGCCGAACAGGTTTAGAAATTCTTAACACTCATTCCAAAAGGAATTAAAAACTTTAAAACTTCCGATGTACGATAAGGGCATGCAAACAACTTGAAAATCTAGTGAAGATTTAGTGGAAAGACCGATAACGTGATGAAGTGGCATCACGATAGTTTTTTCGTCCTAATTTAGATTTTCTAAAAAAGGATCAAGGAGTGACAAGTATATATACGTACAATTTAAGTGTCTTGTAAGATTCTTCGGCAAAAGAGAAGATCGCGGCCTAATTAATCCGCTTAATCAATTCAAATTCATCGGCAAAAATTCGGTCATGGCAAATATATTTACCCAGATAATCTCATTTTTAATTGATAAAGGCTTACAAGTATATTGTGTTTTTATCTGTTTTGTATCAACACGACGCCATATAGATCAATAAAAAAATGGTTTAAATATTAATCCAAAGAACCGGAGCCAGTTTCTATCATGGCATGCGTATTTTGTGCGTCAGAGAATGACATCATAATGTTTTAGATATAGCAACAAAAGCAGACTTGGTTTTAACGTAGTATTAACGTAATAACCCTTCTTATTTAGAGATCATATTGACAACTGTATTTAGTTGTACTTATAAAATATTTTGGTTTAAATAAAAAGTACTATTACAACTAACATTGATACTACTTGTACTGCTATACTTCCAAAACTACTCTACCACTACCTCTTCCAGAGTACCAGTACCACCACCACCATTACCGTTAAAGTTACCACTGATACCAGTTTCAGTATCAGTATCACTACATACCATTACCAATGTCATTATCACCACTACTATTACTACAGCTGACTACTACTACTACTACTACTACTACTACTACTACTACGACTACTACTACTACTACTATTACTACTACTACTACTACTACTACTATTACTACTACTAGTACTATTACTACTACAACTACTACTATTACTACTACTACTACTACTACTATTACTACTACTACTACTACTACTACTACTACTACTATTATTACTACTACTACTACTACTACTACTACTACTAGCATTACTAGTACTACTACTATTACTACTACTATTACTGGTACTACTACTACTATTACTACTACTATTATTATTACTACTACTACTATTACTGCTACTACAACTACTACTATTACTACTACTACTATTACTGCTACTACTACTACTACTATTGCTACTACTACTATTACTGCTACTACTACTACTACTATTACTACTACTACTACTACTACTACTATTACTAATACTATTATTATTACTACTACTTTTATTACTGCTACTACAACTACTATTACTACTACTACTACTATTATTAATACAACTACTATTACTACTGCTACTACTATTAATACTACCACTACTATTAGTATTACTACTACTGCTACTGCTAATATTATAATAATAATCTCATTAAATGAGTTAGTCGTCATGTAAGTAACACAAGTACCGTGTACAAATAAGTAATATTTGCATACCGAGTATTAAGCGGTGTTCATATGATACCGAATCGAGTTTCATTTCTGAACGAAACTTGTTTTATAGATACGGAGATTTGCGAAAATCCAGTTCGTCCAATCACAAAGCACCTTCACGGCGAATCGTATTTTCGGCAGCTTAATTTCTCACCAAGGGCGGCGGAGCAGGGGGGCAGGGGGGGGCACTAGCCCTCCCCCACTTCCAATTATTGAGATATCGAATTTTTTTTTTTTACTACACTTGCAGACTTTTCCTCTTAGGAGGTTTATTAATAATTAAACATAAACAATCAAAGACCAGAATTTAAAATTATTCCCTAAAATACACAGAATTGGCATTTCAGAGAGTATAGTTTGCCAAAATGTCCGGCCCTGGAGAGCATGCTCCCGGATCACTTTCGTTATAATATTCCCAGCCCCCTCTAAATCTCACGGTCTCACCGTTTGACCTCTAAATCTCACGATTTCTCCATTTAGTATTTATGTGTATATATTTCAGTTTAACTTTTGTGTTACTTTATACACTTTCCTGCCAGTTCAGTGGCATTTGAGCAGATTTTGGGCAGATTTCTTGTCGTTTTTCGTCTTTGTTACGACAGGCAACCCAAGCTCGGTGTTGGTGGTAAAGAGTTCATCAGTAACGACATTTTCAATATTTTATAAGACTTTGTATGGAAAATTCTAAGTTTTTGCCGTCGATCGTAAAAAAATCACTCAAATTGTAAATAAATTGTTTTTTCCGCCAGAGATATGGTTTTGGGCTTCTCAAATGCGAGTGGTTTGTAGATAACTACTAGAAAAAATAGAAAGGTAGGAAACTTGAAACGTCAACTGTCAAACCGGCAGAACAACATCCCTCCAAAAATACTTCACTTACCTTTCGAATCCCTACTTTTTCCATAAACAGAAAGCAGAATACTTTCTTTAGCCATCGTAGTTGTGATGGTTCCATCGCTATTCAGAATGAACTAAAATTTGAAACTAAATCCGTTCCATCGATAAATACTGAGATGCTCGGATCCACCATGTTGAGTACTTCATTAAAATTCAAATGGCAAGGTGACCAGTTATGCAGTTATGAAGTGACCAGTTATTTAATATACTCTCATGTCATTCATTAATTCTATGCGTACCCAAATTTACGTTGTTCAACTTATCCATAGAGAAAATAATGCCTTGGGATCCCTTCAGTTATCCATACATTACATTAACTGGCTGCGTTTCCAGCGTGGTTAGTCCTTGTGGTGTAGTGGTTAACACGATGTGGGGTTCGATTCCCGCCGAGGGCTTAAAAAATTGTTTTCTCTTCTTTCAACCATATACATACACCGAACGCATTTAATATACTCTCATGACCAGTTATGCGCCCATCCAGAGAGGGCAGCGGACAGGCAGTCCACAATTCTGAAATATCACTTCCCCTGGGTCCAGCCAGTTTGGAGTTTTTTGCGTGCCCGTGACCAATCAGTTTTAAGAGCAATGTCATTCAAACGATCTGTCTAGGGGATGCGATATTTCAGAATTATTTACAATTTGAGTGATTTTTTTACGATCGACAGCAAAAATTTGAATTTCCCATACAAAGTCTTGTAAAATATTGAAAATGTCGTTACTGATGAACTCTTTATCACCAACGCTGAGCTTGGGTTGCCTGTGTTGATACGAAATACTTTTCTCACTGTCTTGGGTAAGCCTGGCTTCAGATGGCGGAACAACACAACAACCTAGAAAATAAACAATTTTTTGTTGTTGTTATTGTTGTTGTTGTTGTTGTTGTTGTTGTCGTAGCCTGGTAATTTCTTCAGTTTTTAATATTTTCCAAATCTCAAAGTTTTGGACCCATACCTCGAGGTTTTTCAGGGAAGTTTTTGAGACCACAAGGCTTGGGGGTTTTGGAGGGTTGGAAGGTCTGAAATGGATGTGTGTGGAGAGAAGGAAAGATGCGCGGTTTCAAATATTTCCGATATTCGTGTGGACGAGGGAATGTTTAACAGCGCATTCTGGTCGCGTTTATGCTGTACATTTATTGAGACAGATGAGGAAGATAAAACTATGGGTTATACATTATCTTGATAGCTATCATTCGAGGGATATTTAAGTGAAACCATGTTTAAAAGCTGTGGCAAAAGAAAATTTATCGCCGAAACGTTAGTCCCAAAATAGTTGTTTTTCTTTACGCAATTTTCAACATTTTAATTCATTTACATCAGTGGCGTTTTGCCAGGAATTTTTCAACCAATGAAGTTATATTTTCTCTTTTCTTGTCATTCTTGTTCTATCGGTTATCTCAATGAAAAGCAGTATATTTTTCTTTTGCCGGAACTTGTGGAAATACTTTGATCACGAAGAACGCTTTCTCTTGACAGGTGTCTTGATGTCACGTGGGTTTTCAGTGAGAGCATTTGGTAGTTGAAATGGAGCTCAAATTCCAGAAAAAGATCACTACTAACCGTTTTGAATGTAGCATGTTTGAGTAGTCTTGAGTGTTTTAAGTTTTAAGGTGTCAATTTTTAAAAACAATTATGTATATTTAGATCTTTCAACTCTCCAGCTTATTCTTGCGAGATAGTATTAGTAGTACGAGGAAGGCGCTGTAGACGTCTGTAGAAAATCGCAAAAGATATTGTTTAAAGGCAATGAATTTCTTTCAAGGAATTTATTTCTAAAGCTTAGTTTAAAAGATTCATGTTTTAATTTAGCCGGAATGAATGACCCGACTGAGTACAACAGAGCATATGGCCCTCTTATAAAGCACCTGGCTTTGTTTTGGTTTTGATGGCTGCCAACACAGAGTTATGAATTATTCATAGATTTTGATCAAAGGGCTAATGAGGAGAGAAGCCGAATTTTACTCTTGAGCGATCGAGAAAGAAGCCAGCGAACCGGGGCGTGAAATAATGTCGCTGAATCGATGATTTTACAACTGAAAGTCGCATTGCGCATCAAAGATGGGATGTATGTGATTAATCTTATAGACTTGAAATACAGAGATCTTTTGCAAGTTTTACCGCTAAAAGTGTGTTCTTAACTGATTTGTTGTGTGTTTGTGTTTCAGTACCAACTCCAGCCATCGTTTTCATGGCTGTCATAGGCGGCGTGATTTTGGTACTGGCCTTTTTATACCAGTGTCTCAAGGCTGGAATGTTTTTCAAGACCGAAGCGCCGGCCGATCGACCAGATGAGAAGGACTACGACGAACTTGAAGAAGCTTATTGCCCAGAAACAGATGACGATTACCTTGGTCCGTCTTCAAAAGCGACCAGTAGAAGAAGTAGCTTTAACACAAGTGGGAGTAAATCCGATATGGACTTAGCATTGGGCGATAGCGCTTCGGTTTATGGTTCAAGATATTCTGACGGAGAGTTTAGTCCCTCTGGTGGAGGGAGGGCATTGTCGGCTTACGGTGATATACGACCGGGTTCTGAAGGAGAATTTTTATCCACGGCTGGAAGATTACAAATATCTGCCAGTTATGCACCGACGGCGCAGAAACTTGCTGTCACGATAGTTCGAGCAGAAGATATTCCCACTAAGCAGAGAGGTGGTGCCGCCACTGTGCTCGTTCATGTTGTATTATTACCCTCTAAAAAACAACGTTTTAAAACCAAAGCGAAATCCTCTGCAAATCCGAACTTTCATGAGTCGTTCACATTTAATCGCGTAACCTCAAGTGAAATTCACGAATGTAGTCTGAGATTTCGCTTGTATGGACACGAACGAATTAGCCGCGGTAAAATGATCGGCGAACTTAACGTCACTCTAACAGAGTTAGATTTGGATGGGGAAGGCACGACAATATGGCGAACCTTAACTCCAAGAAACGCTTTGAGTGTAAGTTGACAGTTTATTTTGCCATTTGTTTGTTATTACAAGGTCGTGTTTAATTTTTTTCAAAGCGAGAAGGATACGAATGAAATATTTCGTAACACAAATGGTTATATAAATTTGAAATCTATATGGTTCATTATTTTCTTCCCTTGGATAATCGCCCAAAAAGTGCGATCAGAAACTTAAAACAAAACGTCTATTAGAAATCTTATTCAATTAAAAAAACGAGGAATAGAAAATTTGTTTTTAACACAGTTGGTTGAATTAATTGTATTCTTGCGATTTTCCCGCCATCTAAATCGAGATTTCTTTTAAAATGGGAATTGAAAAAAGCTTTCCCCTTGAATGTTTTCCGTTCCTTATTTCTTTTTTTGTATTCCTTTAAAACAAAGTTAAAGCAAAGTTTGTACAAACGTAAAGTTCGGATTATAAAGTCTCTAAAATTTATGAAGTTTGCTCTGACGTCCCACCATATATGCAAATTGAAAATGAATTTACAGGCACATCACATGTCAAAATTGTTTTAGAACAATGATCTTCCCACGCCGCTGTCATGTCCGGTGTTTCTTGAGAGGTTATTTGCATATAATTCAAGACGAAACACTAATTTTGATCTGTCTGTCGTTTAGTTTTATGAATTTCTTAGTATGTGCTAGGAGTAAAGTGGTTTGGCACGGCTCTGTATTTTAATCAGTTGTTCTTCTTTTTTCATCCTGTAGAGATTAAAAGTTGAATAGAATAGTTGAACAATTTAATCAAACTTACTGAAAATGACTGATTGATTTGTATTTTCAAAGCCACTGTTCTTGTCGCTGTTGTAAGCAGGTTTACAAAGAATAGAGATTAAATAAACGAATCTACTGTTTCAATTTCTAATAGCTTTTAATTTTGGGACGTCTTTGCAACCTCATCTTCAATGATAGAATTCCAATTGCTTTTAATTTTGCAAAGCCTTTGCACCCACATCTTCAACAATAAAACTTCAAATGGCTTTTAGTTTTGCAAAGTCTACGGATGCGTGCATTTAAAAGTCAAGGAAGTAGATTAACTTACTAATGATGACCAATCCATTCATTTACTGACTGACAAACTGTCTCTTTTTAAAATTGCATCTAAGGGGTTGTTGACGTTTATCTGTATTATGCATGAATTGGCTATTATTATAAAGTTGTATATTGGTCACTTGAAATCCTTCAAATAGACTTATAAACTGTTAGGTCTCATGTTCAGAAGTAGGTTATTAAAGGGAGTATGTGTGTCAATGTTTGTTTACCATAAATTCCTAACAAAAAGTAAAAATAAATACTAATGAATTCAACTATTTGTTACTAAAAACAACTAAAAATTTGATTAAAGCAATGAAATATTTGACAGATATCACTCAAGCCCAGGCACCTTTGAAATGTGCTATATTGCTGATTACAGGAGGAGGTTTTTTATTTCGTGTTTGAGAAATAATTTTTCCCTCTTTTGGGCATGTTGAAGTGATAGCTATTTTGGTATTTTAATGAAATTTTATTTAATTTCCTGTTGTATTTGGCTCGAAGAAATCTTTTGTCAGATAAACTATTTATATATCTCCACATACACTTTAGCATTAATAATTTAATCATAGATGTGTTTTTGAGACTTCTTACATCTGGCAAAGTTAAAAAGATATAATATTACAACTTTTTTATGAAATCATAATTTTTTTTCACAACTTACTTTAAATACAAATGTTTTATTAGTGAAGTAATGTTTTGTTATTTTTTTGCACTATCAGTTCGTCTTTCCGATAGGATACTGTTAACGGTCAGATGTACTTAAAACTGAATCAAATGCTTGCTAAGCTATTATCATCTTATTATTCTTATTTATTATTTATTTTAATAGGCTAGACCAATTTAAGTTCCTGTTTTACGAACCCAAAGAACTTAATTTATATAATTTTTATCTGAAAATCAAAATATATTTCCCTGCATGTTATTTACTAATTAATTAAAATTACTAATTCCCACATAGGGAAAAGCCCTGTGAACGAGGTTGGCCATGGTTTAACTCGTTCCCAGGGCTTTACCCACCACATAGGAAAAAGTGCTGGGAACGAGGTTGATGTTTTACTCTTGATGTATAACCTTGTTAATAGTTTTGAATATAAAATTGCTTTAAAGTCTTAAATATTTAATCTGGAAAACAGGAAGAAAAGTCTGGTAAAATCATTAAAAAAATTCTGAAATATGGCTTTTAACATAATAGAACCCTGAAAATTGCTAGAAAAGTAGCACTATTCCAAACGCTTGCTTCCTTCACCGTATATTATACATCAGTGACGTGCAAGTAGAAAAATCTCCAGAGCGTGAAATGATTTTGTTGTTGTTACAATAAGTATCGTAGTTTAACAAATATTAACTGACATGACATCACTCTAGATGAAGGTTACAGATAGGTGAGGCGAAAGCCGTCGAATTGTTAATCCGTTTTGATCAGGGAACGTCCGCCAAATACCAAGTTTAATTATTAACTGACCTTGTTTTTCAATTAATTTACAGCATTCAGATTCTATGTATGATTTGTCTGACACTGGCAGTATAGGATCTCGTGGGTCTACTTCATCCTTGGCAATGGCCCAGAGTGGCCAACCCGAGCTATTGGTTTCCCTGTGTTACCAATCTTTGACAGGTCGTCTCACAGTGGAAGTACTGAAAGCGAGTAACTTAAGGAATATTTCAATGCAACGAGCACCAGGTATAGTTGAATGAATCGTACAGTGCGTGCATTAATTCTAACATTAGACAGAGACTCCCACCCTTTGAGACAAAATAGTAAGTGATTTTGATTCTTTAGACGTCGGCCCGCTGACCACCTCCGCTCACATACATGACTTCCATGATACACACACACACACAGTCATTTTCCCCTTGCAGTTTCTGTGGTTTCAAATGACCTGCGCATTGATATGGTTTCGCTTGCCTTTATTCCAAAACGTTCATCGAGATGGGGAAGAAAAACGGGAAGAACAGTAGAAAAATGTAATTATCAATGAAAGTCTTATTTCAGTAATAAATAGTATCCGCTGTTGCAATTTTTGTTTTTTAGAAAAAACTACTGTTCTTGATTCAAAGGTAGGAAAGGAGGTGATTCCAAGGAAATCCTCCGAAAAAAGGAATGTTGATATCCTCATATTGGAATCAAATAATCTAACTATGCTCTTATTTGCAGCAGAAACAGTTTTCCACACTGCAACTGAGCTATAAAGCCACCACTGTTTGGTGAAGGTGGTAATATTTTATTTCATGCAATGTCAATCCAAGTTGTACATCGAGTATTAAGGTTCAGTGTGTACCGCATTTATTAGCAACATCCTTACAAACGAAGTCCATGGATTCTGTAAAATATAAGTTAGTGCAAAAGAGAATTCGGGCTCGAATTCTATAATAAAATCATAATTTATTTCCAGGGTTCTTTTCTGCAATTATTTTAAGTTGTGACACAACCTTAAAATTCCTTTCTTAACTCATTGAATGTTTAATAAATACCAGTTGGCAGCACGTTGCGATGACACCAAAAAGAACAAAATATCAGACTGGTAAAAAGAAGAAATACTAAGAGTGACTATCTGCGCCAAAATCCAAGAACGTGCAAACATTCATTAATTATCATTGATTGAGAGGTCAAATAATAATAAAAAAAACATTTAATCTTTACAATTTTTATTTTCACTGGTACTAAGTGAATTTGATTAACATTTTTTTGCATATTCAGTATCTCTATCGATACTTTACACATGTGACATACACTGACTACAGACATTTGTAAATTCTTTGAACATAGTTAACTGAGAAATTCGTTCATTCAAGTAAGATTTTGCAACTATGAATATTGCAAAGAAATCTTTATGCTGAATTTCTACCGCGGTTTTAAGGTTCGAATCCCGTCGATTTCTCATTCTGTTTTTTTTTTGCTTGTAATTTTAAAAAATTTGTGTACATTATTACCAGCTTTGGGTTCATCACTGAAATAAATCATTTATACTTTCAATTTTGATTAAAATACAAATTAGTGTGTAGTAAATGACTAGCATACGAGGAGCACTTTTGTGGAACTAAAAAGTTTGTCGCTTTTTTACTGCTAGTAAGTTATGATCTTTTCTTGTTTTTGAACTTTTGAGGAACCTTAAGCTGTACGTATGTATAAAAGGGTATTTGTGACAGCTGCTCGTCACTCAGCCGAGTGCCGATTTTAAACTTTCAACGAATTGAGGAAAGCATTGAAAAATCCTGTCCACTTAAACGTGTTTTGAAAAGTACGCGCGTTTTGAAAAGTATCTGGTTTTAGTGCCCTGCAAAGCGCATCGTTTTTGATTGTCTCAAATCACTGTATAACGTAACAAGGAGTAGAATTTGTTTTCGTCTTAATACGCTTTCGACTATACGCACAAAGCCGGTTACTTGCGTCAAGAGCATTTTTAAATCCATTTTGTTTTCGATAAAAAAAGCTGAACGTGTTATTGCATAGGGACGTAAACACGTTGAATATGAACAGGGTCTTAAAATATATTTGGAAATTATAATCTAATTTGCATGCCTGTCCCAGAACTAATCAAAACTGTTGAAACACAAAGCAATATTTAAATTATTTTCTTATCTCAAGATTGCAAATAAGAGTATGAATATTTGTGTTTTTGTTTTAATTCGTTTTGATTCAAAAAAAATCCCTCGCTCGTCATTCCAAGAATTTGAAGTTAATATTTGTTTGCTTTTATACAATTAAATTGGTTTAATAAGGCAGATGGAACATTTCAACTTAATTTAGTACATCGACTGTCGCTCACAATCATCAGCTGTGGCTGTAAAAAACAACATGTTTAAGTGAAAATGGAAACCTGTGCCAGCTTGCCTTCACGCGTAGAAGAACATACCGCAATCTGATTGCCGACTATAACTTAAGGGTTCGCGCTATTGATTGAGCGACAGGTGAATATTGTAAACTTTGGCGTTCTGAGATAGATTTTCGTCTTAAAACCATTTATAAAAGGAAATAAAAGATATCATTTTCGGTATGACTTGAAAGGAAGGTATTCTGCTTTATCGGTTCTGCCAACTCAGAAGAGCATTGTGAAATTAAAAAATACATACTTCTCTTCTGTCAAAATGGAAATAACGGAGCCCGTATAATCACTGCTACCTGGTCAGAATGTTTATCATCAGACTGAATAGCTATGAGAACACAGTTGTCTGTGAATAGCTTTCTACTATTTCTTTTGTTAGCAGTTTTATTTCATATGCTGTAAAACATAACATTAGAAAGCTCGATTTTGATTAAAACTGTGCTACGGTACTTTTTGCATGTGAAACAATAGGCAACCATGACGGGAGACTGAAAAGATTTCTGTTTCAAATAAGCAGCTCGACAGTTGGACTTTCAAAGTCCAAACATCAAATCTAAGTGAAAACATAAATATTTCATTTTAAGGTATAAAATAAAATAAAATAACCTAATAATTCTCATTTAATATTTTTGCCATTGGTGTGTATGCACTTAAACCGTTCACAAAATTTGTCCAAGTTCACTAATTATTTTTTCCTAGTTGATTAATTAAAAACACTTATTTAAAGATTTTTGCTCGAATTTGTTAAAGCAATTATATTGGCATTTGAATTTAGCAAAAACACAGTTTTAGAATGGAAGTAGGGGTCCAAAATCGGCTTATTTTTTGAAGCGCAGTAAATGATCGTGTGAATCATTGCCTACTGATTTTTAGATTTAAGTTTCTTTTAAATTGTTAATGAACAAGGCTTTTTCAATACAAACGAATATTGTCAGTTTTTGAGAAAAAAAACAACTTAATCTGAATTTTCGTAGATGCTGCCTTTAACCACTGTAAATTTTTAGAGACAGAATAAAAAGGAAAGTTTTGGTGGCAGCAAATTTATTGGGCTAGGAATATGTATGTCCATTAGGGACTTATTAATATCCCGCGAACTTTGTAAGCTGAAAAGAGTTTCTTTTTCTTTTCATTAAATTTAAATGATGGTTTACTTGCTCAAGTTCAGAGGTAAATTACTATATTATATCGAGGTGTTAGAAAGGGATTAATATACGAAATGGCTTAAAACTGTATTGAAATTAATTCTTGACGACCGAAAAAATAATGTTACTTCAGTAAACATAAAAATTGTTTTTAAAATTTCAGATTATGTTCCTTATGTTGAGCAGAAACAACATTAATTGATACGTTTTAAACAGAAAAAAAATTAACTTATTTTATCTTACCAGTAAAAGATCAAAACGTTGAAAAGATGGGATCAATGAGAATCGTTTTTCAATGCACAGTGAAAAACATTAAACTACTTCAGTTTTTTGTTTTGTTTTTAAAAAATGTAAAAGCTTTTAACAGAAATGAAACTATTGTAAAAGATTTGTGTGGGTAAAAACGAATTGACTTTTCTTAGAGCTTCTCGAATGCAGCTGCTCCTTTAATATCGACTTTTTTCAGGTCTATTGTTGTCTTTTCTGTGAAATATATATTTCGCATTTCTTCCCTTGGCTCTTTATCTGTTTTAGATTCAATTTTAATTTATTGCAAGTCTATTCAACTTGACGGTTTTTCGCCCTTGCAGAGCTCGGCGGGGTGTAATCATCTCATAGACTTTGTTTCTAGCTCAACTTTTTACTGAGTCCTTTTCAGAGCATCTCCAACTTTTCTTTATTCTTTGTTTTTCTTTGGCATAAAAACACAACCGTCAACAGTCACAAGGCTCTAAGAGCAAATGTCATCAGTTTTTTCACCTTTCACTGCACAATAAGACGCAGCTCGTTAACTGAAATTTTGTGTTATACTGGAAAATACTTAGGTTTTCAATTTTTTTGTTTTTCTTTACAACATAGTAATGAAACTTGCTGAGTTTCAGAAAAGCAGAACCTATTTAATCGCTCAAAAGCTAATCTCAACAAATTTGGGCGATTTTGTACATCAGCTTTCTATTCTCTTCTTTTACTTATTTATCTACAAATACTCGTTGTTATATATTGCTTGGTTCTCCTTCATGTTATTTTAATGTATGTTGACACTAGTTATTATATTAAAGTTTATGGATTCCTTTATGCGGTGTTCTTACTGAAACGTCTTGTTAAAAATGTGCTTCTTTTTTCGATCTATCTTATGATTATCATGTATTTGATCCCAACCGAGTCTTTCCCTGTCATTTCGTTTTACTCTCTACCGATTTCTTAGCCGTTTGTTTTGCCTTCATTATCCCTTTGTCAGTGGAAACGAAATTGCATCAGTTCCGTCTTCTACTGGATCTTTCGTCCAATTTTTGTTCATCTTTGTTTCTATTCATTCTTTTTTTCTCTGCTGCGGCATCCCTCTACGGGTCCTTCAATGATTCTAATTAACTGAAAAGTTTATAGAGTTACCCATCTCCTTATTGTTTCCTTTTTCATTCCAATTTTACTCGACCCTCTCCGGGGTCTTCAATGATTCTAATTAACTGAAGGAATTCTAGAACCTTCCCCTCATTGTTTTCTTTGTTTTTATTCTAAATTTTACTCGTCCCTCTCCGGGATCTTCAATGATTCTCATTAACTGAAGGATATCTAGAACCTTTCCCTCATTGTTTTCTTTGTTTTTATTCTAAATTTTACTCGTCCCTCTCCGGGATCTTCAATGATTCTAATTAACTGAAGGATATCTAGAACCTTTCCCTCATTGTTTTCTTTGTTTTCAACCTAAATTTTATTCGTTCCTCTCCGGGATCTTCAGTGATTCTAATTAACTGAAGATTTCTAAAACCTTCCCTTCATCGTTTTCGTTTTTTTCATTTTAAATTTTACTCACCCCTTTCTGGGATCCTCAATGATTCTATTTCACTGAATGAGTTCTTTTATTTTAAATTTTACTCGTCCCTCACCGGGATCTTCAGTGATTCTAATGAATTGAAGGATTTTTTGAATGTCCACATTGTTTTCCTTTTTTTCTTTCTAAATTTTACTCGTCCCTGGAGGGGAATTTTGATGATTCTAATTAACAGAAGGATTTCTAGAATCTTTTCCGCTTTTCCATTCTAAATTTTACTTCTTCATAGCGAGGAATCTCAATTATTCTAATTAACTGAAGGATTTCTAAATCTTCTCTTTGTCGTTATCCCTGTTTTTCATATTAAACTTCACTAGCCTTCTTTATTAAACGTCATCGCACAAACAAAGATTCAAACCATCCACACTAAGCGTTAATCTTTAAATGGGGTTTAAAAGAAGATTTAAACAGCTGTAAAAATAATTAAATGTTGTAGGTTAGCGTTACCTGTCTTAATTCTGATTTAATAATAACTTAATTCGATGACCCTTTTTTAAAATTAAAAAACGTTGCAAGACGTAGATGCTAGCCAGTAACAAGTTTTCTACTGATTGTTTTGTAACAGATACCTACGTGAAAGTCACTTTAGTTTCGCCTACGGGAAAGCAGGTTGCCAAAAGTAAAACTACTATTAGGAAAAGCATGGCGGATCCAGAGTACAATGAAAGCTTTGTGTATGAAATCTCAGAGAGAGATTTATCAGACGTAACACTGATGTTTTCAGTTATTGCTATTTCCAAAGCAAGAAAGAAGAAAGAAATGATAGGCTGGTTTTCTCTTGGCAAGAACTACAGTGGCCAAGAGGAAATTCGCCACTGGAATGACATGATTCAGTCAAAAGAACAGAAAATTAGTCAGTGGCATAATCTTGCAGATTCGTGAAAACAATTTTTTTCGCAAAAGCAGAATCTTTAAGGGCAGTACAAAACGGTGGTGCATTCACCCCTAAAATATTTGAAATTACCAATACGCCATTATATCCACCTGCGTTTCTGAGTTCTACATACACATGTTTGAGAGTTATCGGGAAAGAATTTTCATCCTTTTTACGTACGTTTGTTGTCAAATAGGTCCAATGAAAAGATATTGACAGGCCGTTGTAAATTTTCAACTCGTGTTTTTCGCTGGTCTAGCTTAAGTGAAATACCGAAGCACAAATTTTTGAATGCTTTGGAATCATTAAACAGTTTGGAACATTCATTTCCCTATTTTCCCGGAAATACAACTAAATGCTTAAAAATTAGTCGAGGTCGATAAAGTTTGTGGACTTTGTACCCAACCAATGTAACAAGTTGCAAAGAAAAAGCATATGAAGTAAAAAAAAAGTTACAACACCCTCATTACGAAATAAGATATTTGAGTTGTTAATTTTTTAAAAAAAAAACATTTTTTTTTGACTGCTTAAAGTAGCTAGAAAAGACCAGGTGTATCGAGAGACTGGTGACGAATTTGGCTCTGCTGACGTAGCCATTGATTTCAAAAATCTGACCGTTGGGCGAACGATAAATGGAGACACCTTGAAATCCCCTTTTCGAGATTTTAAACCTGCATAATAATACAATGAAGCGCTTTCGCTCGTTCAAAACTGGATATTTCGGGTATTGAGAACAACCAACAACTGAGCCAAACTTATTTTTTTACTTCATATGCATGTTAAAAGCGTTGAATGGAGTGTGTATGGTGTTTTGTCAACTTGACAAGGCCGGTTATTGTAATCCTTGGGTGGAGGCTTACACCGTTTTGTGACTGCTCTTACGTGAAATTTCTTTTATGAAAAAAATTCCGTGTTATATAAAATTCTTAATATTTTAACTATGATAACGACAGTTTCATTTTCATTCAGTTTCGCGTTCAATGCCTTTCTGCTGAACACTTTTTAAAATTATTTTCAAGTTATCAAGCTGGTCTTGCATTGTTTTATATACATTATCAGGCAGTGTTTTGTGATTGCTTAAAACGAAATTACAAAGAGGTTTTATTTTCAATTTCGTTATTTTTTGGGTTTGTTATACACGTAGATAAAGCAGTACGGCATTGGATGCTCTTAAGGTCAATAATCTTTTCTTTTCTTTCTCGTGAACTCGATAACATTCCGAGACACCACAAGATGCAAAAACCACAGTAAATTCACATAAACTCTAAAAATGGCTAAGCACGTGAAAAACTTTCACTCGTTAAAGTGCAAATATTGCTTTCAATAAAAAGCAGGCTAGTAAATCTATATGAAACTGAAATATTAAAGGGATATCAACAAAAGATCCTATAATTCGCGAGTTTAAATAACTGTTGAGTGTATTTTACTTAGTCACGAAACCAAAAGAAACTAAATTATAAAAGCAAACAAAAGAAGAATAACAGATAGTAGCCATGGGTTTAAAAATTATCATTGGGTCTTATTATTGGTTAATGTCAGTTTGAGAAATAGCGATTCATAAAAACTATTTTTTATGCTTTGTGGTTTAATTCTCAAGGGTTTAAAGCCAATGACTTTCCTTGTTTAGGTAGAAGGCAAGTTTTACTTCTGTAGTTTGTATTAGTATTCATGAGTTTACCATAGGACTGGAACAGCTTCATTACGGGGTTTAAGTATTTAAATACGCTGTAAGGGTGAATAAAAGCTATAAATTTTAAAACAAACGAATTCCACATCTTGCATATGTTGTTGGTAGTCCTGTCTTAGTACACACTTGTGCGGCAACTATTGCTCCTTGGAATTAACATATTATACATCATACTTACTCGTGGCCTCTCTTGGCTTCTCTGAAATCCTTCTTCTGTAATCCGAAAGTAATGTAACTTTAATCACCTCTTTTCTGTTTTGCTTTTTAACAATTCCTTTTCCAAGGTTTTAATCACTGATCCCTTCTGACTGATGTGTTGATCTTTTACTTAATATTCGACAAATTTCATTGAAAATGCTTTTGTAGCCAATCTTTAACGTGTTTCCGCCAAGTATTTGGGCGGCAGTGAAACAAAATCTGCCGTAGCGGCAACTTTACAGTGTGACCGGGAAAACCGTGAACTCCTAAAATATGTCAGGAATGTTTATTGTCTTCTAACGAATCACGTTCGAGGATTTCTTGCGCCAAAACTGCAAACTGAACATCGTTATGTCAGACTTGATGAAATCAAAATAAGTTGTTGCAAGGTAATAAACAATTTTCCTTTGGCTAGAAGAATCGTATTTTCCGGGTTTTGTTTGAACTTTTCTTTATTTCATTGGCGCACCTTGCTTTTTCGTAGTCATTTTACGAGTTCTCATGCAACGACAATTTCTTCTATCAGTTGTTCTAAAATGCCTATTTCTTGATCATTCAGCGATCGCCGATTTCATCCTTATTTGTGACCCTTAAGCACGTCCAACTTTGCCAACTTCTATTGAACTAAAGAATACTGTCAGGCAAACTGTAGAGTTTTTAAGCTAACTTTCTAAATAAACCAAGGAACATAAACATTTTTCATAGTTGAGGTTTTTTAAAACTAGTTTAGAAATATCTGTTCACCTAGATTATATTAGCGGCTGACTGTTGAGTTACATCGAGTTTTCAGCGTTTAATAAATCGTTTTAAAATATTTTTGTGGAGTTCACTTGTCTACTTCAGGGAAGCAGATGGCGGATAATTTGAAATTGTTGACTACTAACGGCGCTAAAGTTTGAAAATCGCAAGCCGCTACACAGTTTTCCGACTAACGGAAAAACACTTTGCGGTTACGTTTGACGAGTAGGTTTGTGGCGTATGATTGGTCAGAAATAACATTCTTGAAATATTTTAGGTGTTCACGGTTTTCCCGGTTACACTGTAAAATTATTCACGTTTTGAACATTTTGCCTTTGTTTAATTTGTACAGTAAAATGCAGAAAAGCAAAAAAGGTCGCATAGAACAGGAAACTTTAACACATTGAGTGTCAATGAAATCCCCTTTCGGAGGAATCAAAAAAATTTTAGGGTCGGCCTTTCGGATCGGAACAATGCCCATTCTGGATTAAAAAAATTCAAGCGATTTCCGGACTATCAGGAAGACTAAGCTTGATTTCTCGTTACGCAACAATGTTTTTCTAAAAGGCCCCACTATTTTCGATATCTACGTTAAATTTGGCGCGTTTTGATACCAATTTTGTCGGGGTTTGAAAAATTTTGCTGTCGGTTTCATGGTAGGGAATTTTGTGAAGTTAGGCTTAACAGCTCTAATAATTGCTTTGATTGTCCGTGTCGTGGAAGCTGTAGTTTGTCATGAGAATGGGAATAAAGATAATTTCGCTATTTTATGTTCAAAACTTTAATAATACTCAAAACACAAAATTATTCTATGTGTTGCGTCCCCGTGAGCTGCTGCATATTTTTATAGCGCTCAATAACCTTTTTGTGAATTAAACTTTCCTCCACCCTTTGGAAACTTAAATTTAAGAAAGGAAGTAGGTAATTGTGCAAACGTGTTTTAATATGCTGGTTTATTCAAGAAAGATGCTTCTTGCGTTGCAAAGTTATCAACTGAAAGTTATCAACAAATATTGGAAAAGCAAGTCACGGTTCGCTTCCTTGGCCAGTTTCGAAAGATCTTTGGCAAAGACTCGCCTCGTACAACATTCTAGTGCGAACAAGAGGACAACGAAGGGGAGAGAATCTAAGGAAAAGAAACAACAGAGCTATAACTACTCTCGAATCCCAATTAAATCGACGCGATTACGATATCTCAAGAGCGCATGATGAAACAACAACGATTGATTAGATTGACGGCGCACAACAACATGCAGGAAACAATCTAGTTCAAACTATCAGGAGAAAAACAACCAAAAGATCAAATCACTTGTATCTAACTCCATCATCATCCCGCAATCAGTCAAACGAATTTCGAACGGACACTGTGACTCTTAGCCTGGTCAACGTGCGTTCTGTTAGATCTAAAGCTGCTGACCTCTCAGAGCTTGTTTCCGATACGAAATCGGATCGATTTTATTTGTCTAACTGAGACTTGGCGGACACCAGATGATGCTGCAGTTAGGAACCAGACCATCCCATACGGTTATAATATACTAGACCAACCTCGCGTAGGTCGGAAAGGCGGTGCTCTTGCTATCTTTTATATGGATGTTCCTATCTGCATATCGTGCGCGTAGTGGCAAAGAATCTTCATTTGAATATCTTCATTGAATACGAGAAATTCCGAGCTAGAGTTGTTAACATATACCGCCCCCCTTAACCTGTGGCGCACCCTGTGATGGTGAATACGTTTATAACTAAATTAGCGTCTTTCCTTGAGTCTGTTATTCTCTCCGTTGAGCCCCTCTTGATAGCCGGTGATTTTAACATCCATGTTGATGATGCAACGACCCAGAGACTGCTGTTTTTCTGGATCTCTTGGAGTCAATGAATCTGTTCAGGGCTACAAAATACCTCCTATCTCAGCCGAGGTCATTCACTGTCTTGCCTAACTCTGATGCAGCCTCCCTGGCAAATGAAGTTGGTTCTTTGCTGACAAAGTCTCAAGAATGCACGCTGCCCTAGATGTGCCGACGACGATGACGGTGGCGAAGCTGGCAGCTGCTCTGTTTCCTCTGATAAATTTAACATTCTATCTCTTGAGGAAGTAAGAGCTCTGATTGGTCGCGCAGCAATGAGGTCGTGCCCACTCAATCCCATGCCGACTAACTTGCTGACACAGTGCCTGGACGAGCTGATTCCTGTACTGGCTGATGTGATAAATACCTTTCTCCAGTCAGGTTACTTCGTCGAGAAGTGGAAGGAAGCTCTAATTACGCCTCTGCTCAAAAAGGCGGGTCTGGAACAGACGGAGGAGAAGTTACGTGTGAGTACCTACTCCCCTGTTGCGGCGCATGCTTATGCTGATGACTTTCAAGTTTACCTCTCTTTCTGTCCATTAAGCAGTGCGAACGAGAAGCGCAAAGTTCACGCAATGCAGGGCTGTGTAGCAGATATTAAGTCCTAGGCACGCCAGCACTGCCTCATGCTTAATGACGGGAAAACGGAACTCTTAGCGCTAGGGACTCGTCAATAACTTAGCAAGACTAGTATTAGTCATTTGAGAATCGGTGATGCGGTGGTTGCTTCCTCCGTTGCTGCACGGAACTTAGGTTCATACTTCGATACCAATTTTGCTATGGGTATGTATTTTACTAAGACTTGCAGCACGGCATTTTTCCACCTGCATATTATTAGGCCGATTAGGAATATTTATCATATGAGGCCACAGAGACACTAATTCATGAGTTCGTTACAAGTAAAGTTGATTACTGTAACAGGCGTTTCCCTGCCAATCAGATTGCCAGGCTACAAAGAGTACAGAATGCGGCAGCGCTCTTGATATCCAACGATTCCAGGTTTTGTCATATAAAGCCATTGCTAAAACAATTGCACTTGTTGCCTGTTCACTATCGCATAACATTCAAGATATTACTGATAACTTACAAAACAATCCTTGTTTTAGAATGATGATGTCTTTATTTTCAGCTAGTTTCTTAATAATTTTGTTATATTTGTATGTTTTTTTTGATCGTACAGTAGTTCTTGCACATGGTTCTAACTTTGATTTTTGTTGTGTTACCTTGATCTTCTTTTAAGTGACGGCTATGCTTTTTTAGATCTTGGTAGAGGTTTTCAGCTTCAGTTTGGATTTTATTCTTGTTGTTTTTAAAGGGCATATGTTGATATATAGGCTGAATGACAAGGCCATCTTTTATTCATCAGATAGCGAGTATGATGAGCAATTATGGATAATTTTCTTGAATAGTCGTGATCAACCATATGTTCCATATCGTTGTTTATATTCAGCTTTCTGTTGTGTCATTGAGTCCACTTCTTTATTTTTCCTTGATGGTTTTACTGATTGAGTGCTGCACTGTCATGTATGTAATAAAGCCAAGATTTTGTTGTAATTTTGAGGATTCAATTTTAATTCGATGTTGTTGTTTCCAGTTTTGAGCATGTTTTCTTGCAATTTCTTAATCTACAAGCAATCTTGAAATCTTGTTACGTACCTTCCAAGAAACTGGGATACTGAGCTTCGGTCTTGTAAACTTGAGTGTAAACTTCTCGTTTTTGCAAGTGATTAGAAATCCAATATCTGATTGTATTTTTCTTGCTTTGTATGTTGTGTTTCTAGATATCGTACTTGAGTTAATGTTACTTGCCCATACTTCTCTTTAATGTAGTTAAATATATTAATTAATTAATATTAATTAATTAATTAATTAGATTTTATATAATCGTTAAATAATTTTAAAATCATATAACTGTTCTTTTCTTTTGTCCATACATGTATTTACATACATATGCAGCAAAAGCAACAGTCACGGCTAGCTTTACGTTTGATGCAAAGTAAAATTAATGCGACATATAACTTTTCGGAAATCATTCTTATTCGAAAGACTGAATATAGCCCTTGAGAGTATATTTCAACATCAAATTAAAGCTTTCAACTGAAGCCTTTATCTATTGATATTAAGTTTCCGTAACGCAAGTATATTTTTTTTTTATTTTAGAAAATTTCAAACTAGAGATTCACTTTTTGTTCAAAGTGGTTATCTTGCATGAGACAGACGGTATGGGCCGAAAGCATTAGTGTCAAAACTTCTCACCTAATTTTTTAATTGCTCAACTATTCCAATGTCCGGGACACCAACTTTCCGATATTCAAAAGAAGAGAAGAAGTAAACATTTTAGTTGATGAATGCCAGACAAAATGGAACCTGGATGTAACACTAACGGACAAGATAACTCTCACGGGAAGACGGCTGTTGATCTTGGGTCGTGTTGGTTGCATCGTTTGTCTCTTTCACTATCGTTGCAGGGTACTGCAATACCTGGGGAGTTTTGTTACCACATGTCATGGAATACTTTAACGAAAACAGAGCTAATACCGGTAAGTCCCACTTTCGCAATTATATATTGAACTGATGAATATGAATGAAAAAAAAGCACCAGCAGAGAACTGTTATAAATGAGTGTCTCGTTGGACATTAAATTAAAAAGGGTCAGCAGGTCTTCATTCCCGATAATTAACTGAGTTATGGTTTGTTTGAGGAATCTAACTTTTCATGTTTTATTGCAGAGAATCAAAGTTATTGTACGAGGTTAATATGGTATAACTTCATTTTCAAGTAGGTCTAATATTTACTAAGTTATCCAGTCATCCCCCTTGGCTTTAGCCAATGCCACAGTAATAAGATCTTTTCATAAATGGCTTGTTTTTGTATCAGTAACTTTCATTTAAAAATCGTACGTAAGTAGAAAGGACACTGGATAAATCAAGAAAAAGTTATAATTTAACAATAACAACAATATGTCGAATCTGGGTTATGTAAACAGCCAATTTACTAATATTTTACTTGTGCGTGAGAAATCACAAATATCATCTCCATGCATGTCCGGATTATAATTATTTGAATAACTCAATTAGCTGAGAATGGTCCCTGGAATGCGTTCTTATATAACATCATCGATAAGAAAAATTGAATTCGATTGAGGATCTCAATTCCTCCTTTACGCTGTGATATAGTAACTTTTCCTGATAAGTGATAATCAGTCGCAATCAACTTAACCCTTACAGTTATCATAATGAAAGTGCTCCCACATTTTTCACGGTTGCCAAATACAGAAAGATTCAGGTGCATCTCTTATGTTTATGACCGAAGTTTGTACTTTACAAAAAGTATCTGTGACTAGACGCTCTGATACAGCACGTACACTTGTTGCTGATAACACGATGGACTGTCCGACAGCTTTCTTAAATTTCCTCTGATTTTTTATTTTTCTCCTTGTACCAAAACAAAAATAAGTTATTTATTTGTTTGGTAGACTTCAAAAAATTCTCCAGTTGGAGAACAGGGATTTTCTATGAATTGGTCAAATGTGGGTTAAGCACCTAAAAAGTGACTTTTTTTTCAGAGGCTTTCCTAAATTAAAATTATGTGTTTCTGAAAGAGGACTAAAAATCTCGTAACTTGACCAAATTTTAGCCAGATAAGATAATTTTCAACTGAAATATAAGCGACTGAATATGCACTGTGTGTACAATAAATTGTATGGTGCCGCCATATTGGTGCACCTTGGTGGTACACCAACATGGCGGCTAATTTACAAGGTTTCGCAAAATCTAACATTTACCAAGAATATTGACCAAAATGTCATTGATAAACATATTCACTGATTTTCTCTTGATTTTCTTTAGAATGTGGAAACAATGAAATAATGCACTAATTTGACTCTTCAAATTACGTGACTGATGTTGCGTGATCCAATCGCTTTACCGAAATCTCTGGGACACGTGAATGAAATCAATGAACTTTTTTGAGAAACCTTGTTTGCAGTAGTCATAAAACATAGATAAACCGCATGCAACTGCATAGAGTTCATAGTTTTGAAGATAGAATTTTGATGACGTCACATGCAAACCATCCATACTGCCGAATCCTTATTTGTTGATTATGATGAAATGTCCATCCCTGACGGAAGAAATACCATTGTTCAGTGGCATTCTTTATAGAGCTACAAATCAAACTGTGGACTCATGTAGTATTTATCTACCTGTATTAAAATGTTTATAAATAAATTGGCACATTGCCATTGGTCTGACTCATAAAAGTGATGAAAAGACCCAAAAAATGACCATTTTAATTTTAATATAGCAAAAATATATTTAAAACTTGAAACTTATTTTACCAAGAATTTTTTCTCAAAGCAAATCTTGCATGAAGCAGATATAAATTTATCAAACGGGGAGAAAGTTAATCATAGGTTTTGTCTTCAATCTTTTAACAAGAAGTTATAAACTATGTTAAGCATTGTCCATTTTCATCTTTTTTTAGACTTTTACTGCAAATACAAACAGAGAGGCAGTCGTAAAAAACAATCTACCAACCATCATAGTGGCTCGCTATGTACGAATCCATCCAAGGACTTGGAATGGTCACATCTCAATGCGAGCGGAGTTATATGGATGCAAACCAGGTACTCAACTATTAAATGCAGAATTTATCAATAATTATTTAAAAAAGATGGATAAAAACAGGAATGATTTTACCTATCTCACTGTCATTAGGAACTAAGCTTGAGAGGATATTGATATTATATATATATATATATAGACTTGAATAAATGCCAATTATGGTAGACCAAACAACACACTACCAGTAGAAGGATCCTTTCGGATTCAACAGGCAGTTGTCAGAATAAGTAAAGTCGCATAAATGAAGAACAACTTCCAACTTCTAAAGGTCCATATTTAATATGTACCGGTCAGCGGTAGCGAACCTATAAGCATGCGTAAGATACAAAGTAACTGACCGCATGCCTTTGTGCTGACATCACTTAATAGCTTTATGGTTTGCGAAGTTCCTGAAGAATTTGCAAATTTTGAAAATTAACCCTTTCAGCCGCAGTCAGTTTTTACACCCAACTTCTCCTTAGATAACATATACAAATTAAATAAGGCATTTAGTGATGAGATAATGAGAATTGGTCAAACAAAGCAAACTACTGAAGAGTAAAAGAAAGATTCTCTCAAACTTGTTCAATGAAAAATGTGGGCTCAAGTTGGGAGAATTCAACAATACAACTGGGACTGAAAGGTTTAAAGCAATACTTATTATCTAGAAGTATAATGCCTTATTCAGATGTCTTTTATTGCGATGGTTCATAAATATAACATATTCAATTCAGCTCGCTGCACTTAGAAACAGCTAGTTAACAACTGACCTAAGATAGCGTGTAACTTGTAGTTAGAACAGCTATTAAACAATGCATACTTTATGGTAATTTAGATATTTGTGTTAAACTGTTTTTTACTCCATTCACAAACTGGGCCAACCCCTATACTATCCTCATAGAATTATTATGATGTAAAACAGTCAAAACATTTTTAATACTTGAAAGTTTAATCTTCATTGTATTGATAATCTTTGACATTTCGTTCATTTGTTAGACTATTTAACTATGACAAAGCAATTCAATACGCGCATTCAAGAACAGACCAAGCTCTGGGGTCAATATTGCTAACTCGTACTTGGAATACACACGAAAGGTGACTTTACTCTTCTTAAGTCTTGTTAAGTAAATTCTACTGCCGCTGATACCGAATCCAGCCATGTATCTGGAAGTGGTACTAGCATTTTCCGGTGTGTATATAATATATTCTATAATGTGTTATATGTCACAAAATCGACGCGGCCTTCCTCCTGGACCCTTTCCACTGCCAATTATCGGTAATATGTTAGCAGTGGATCCCTCGAAGCCACACATATCCTTTAGAGATATGAGTATCAAATATGGCAACATATTCCGCTTACAACTAGGTATTCAGAGAGTTGTTGTAGTTAACAGTGGAGCAATGGCTCGCGAAGCACTTTTAAAACGTACCACTTTATTTGCTGGCCGGCCACCCAGCGTCGCTGGAGCGCTCTTTTCCGGCGGATATAAAGACATTGTCTTCCAAACTTACAACTCAATCTGGAAAGTTCAACACCGTATTGCAAAGAATGGAATTCGCAAATGCGAAAACAAGATAAACTCTATTGAAGAATGTATTTATAGAGAAATAAAAGAATTGATGACACGCATGGATGCCCAAGGAGCTAAAAGCTTTGACCTCCGTCCGGACTTGTTCTCGGCCATTGTGAACTGCCTTAGTGCGCTTGTGTTTGGGTCACGTTATGACTCGCATAATCTCGAGCTACAAACACTAAAAAATATTATTGAATCTTTCAGACGAAATCTCGGAGCCGCTAGTTTTCTTGATGCATTTCCTCTACTGGCCTATCTGCCGTTCAAGACACTCAGGGAAGTTAAAGCGGGAGTACAGATCAAACAACAGTTTTTCAATCAAAAATATTCTGAGCATATAAAAACTTTCAAACCTGGCAGGATACGCGACTTAGTTGATGCTATGATAGCGGCGAGTCACGAAGACGAAAACAAAGATACAAACGGCAATCCCATAAGCGATACGAGAATCATCCTAAGTATTGCTGACACATTTATTGCTGGCACAGAGACGCCTACATCCGGGCTGCTGTGGATATTTTCCACCTTAGCGCAATTCCCGGAGGTTCAAAGAAAACTGCAGCAAAATTTGGATAAAGTCGTTGGTAGAGATCGCCTTCCCATGATGCATGATAAACCAAAGTTACCTTATGTTGAGGCTGTTATTGCTGAAGTGATGCGATATGTGAGTTTCATGCCCCTGGCCGTGCCTCATTACACAATCGCTGATGTTTGCTTGGGAGGCTATGTGATTCCTAAAGACACAGTGGTGTATTTCAACATGTGGGCTGTTCACCACAATCCTATGGACTTCACACATCCAATGAAGGTTGGTAATGTGGTGATGATGACAAAATAATATTAGCAATATTATCAGTAGTAAAACAAAAAGGAATAATGATATTATTGCCAACAAAAAGCCGAGGCTATGAGGCCGAGGCTATGAGGTCGAGGCTATGAGGTCGAGGCTATGAGGCCCAGGCTATGAGGTCGAGGCTATGAGGCCCAGGCTATGAGGCCCAGGCTATGAGGCCGAGGCTATGAGGCCGAGGCTATGAGGCCGAGGCTATGAGGTCGAGGCTATGAGACCGAAGCTATGAGACCGAGGCTATGAGGCCGAGGCTATGAGGCCCAGGCTATGAGGTCGAGGCTATGAGACCCAGGCTATGAGGTCGAAGCCCACGCTATGAAGCCCAGGCTACGAAGCCCAGGCTATGAGGCACAGGCTCTAAGACCGAGGCCCTGAGGCCGAGGCGGCGAAGCGGCAGCAGCATCATAAAGCTGTATGTTCATGAGCTGTAGGGAGAAGCAATTTTAATTGTAGATTATTTCGCATCTAGTGTTGTTCTTAAAAACTGTTTCTTTCGTTTTCTTCTTAATTCATATTTAACAGTTCCGACCAGAGCGATTTCTCGACAGTGAAGGCAAGTTTTGTGGCACCAGACGAATAGATTCAAGCTACATGCCGTTCTCTCTTGGCAAGCGATCGTGTCTTGGCGAGTCCATCGCCCGCACTGAAATGTTCCTCTTCACGGCTCAACTCGTTCATCAGTTCAATTTTGAACCTTCGCCTGACACCCCTCTACCTGATCCTTTCACCATTCCCTTTGGAATCGTACTGAGTCCTGGAAATTTTAACCTTATAATAACCAAGCGAAATTGAACATTGTCAACATAACCTAAGAATGTCTACATCTGACTCTAGCACTCTTCTTCGTTTATGAGGTTATTGAAAGGTTTTTGGTAACTAGATAGTTTCATCACATTAGCTGCAGATTGTTAAGCCTTTTATTATAGACAAGTTCAAACTGCTTTTTTATCTTTCAGTATAGAAAAAATATTCCACGATTTTCAATACGTTTTCAAGGTCCCAAAATTTTTAACTGTCTTAGTCAAGAAATTCAGTATTGTGAGAATATTGGTTAATTTGTTTAGCAAAATGTTAAAAGAATTTCTTTTCAAAAATTAGGTAATTACGAGTCATTACCGGCTTGTAGTTCTATTACTTTGTAACGTGTTTGTCCTTTTGTCTTGTTTTGCTTTATTAATTTTGTATTCGTAATTCCCGCACTCGATATTTTAATATGTCAACTAGTTATTATCTGTATTGAGGAGGCTCATAGTATATAAGCGCTGTGGTTTCTTTGTGAGCTTCCTCGCCATGTGCAGCCTTAACTAAAATTATCATTGTAAGTATTATTTTTATTTGTATATGGCTAATAAATTGAACTTGAACTTGAAAAAACTTGACATAGATGTCAATTGACGCTGGCAGGAGATTCAGTTCGCCGAGTTGTGTTGTTTAGTAAGCCTTCCCAAAGGCCTTTGAGAGTCAAGTTACTAGGGCAGTCAGGTGTGTAGAGAAGCAGATAAAAGTTTTGAATTAAAAACTTGTAGAGATGACGACTGCTTCGTATCTAAAGGCAAAGCATTCTATTGCATATTGCACAGGACCAGAAAAGGAGAAGACCTATGACCAAACGTTTTAAGTCAGTAGTTTGACACATTTAGAAAAAACATATGGTCACATTATTACGATACAGTTTTCTGTGCATTCTTAGTTTTTATATGTTGGTTTTCGCTTTCATGCATTTTATCAGCTGTCGCTAGTTAACCATGAGGTATTTTTTATTCTGGAACATTTGAAAACTTTTTACTTTGCTAATGGCTAAAAACGTTCATATTTGATTAAGGTTTGATAAACTAGATTCAATAAGATAACTAGAAATTTTATCTTGAATTAAATAGTTTTTCTCTTAGAACTTTGTTTTCCTAAGGCTCTAGCCAATATTTTGCTGCCTAATGCATCTTGGCTTGATTCCCCGTGTTTACGTGAAATTACGAGTACTATTTTAAGTTAGTGAAAATAACAAATTAATAGTTAATGTGTTTATTGCTCACATACAAAGTTCTTGTTGCTTTAACTTTAAATTCATTAAGACGAAATTAACTTAAACTTACACATTTACTTCACAATATAGTAATAAGTTAAATTGTTATTTACGTTTTCTAAGAGTTTCACTATTAAAACAAGAAGACTTTGTTAATAACTCACGAATACATGGTTTGTTGCTTGAAAAACCCTCAGTCGACTTTCGGAATTCTAATTAATTTTTAACGTTAGTAAAAAGCTTCCTTATTGACGCAAGAGATATGTTTTCTTACAAGTTTCCATTTATAAGTCGCCATTAAGGCTACAATAATTTGTTTGCCTTTGTACAAAAATTGCCAGCTATAGGATGTGGGCGTAAACTATACGCTGACGTCTCCCTTTTATGAATTTTGCGCAACTGCTTTTATACGTTTTTTAAGGAGCGTTCTCTAGTGAGATTCCTTCTGAAAATTCAGTCATGCTTTAAGAAAAATTCAATAATGCTACTGTAGAAGTTTAATGTCTGTTATTGTAATTTTTCTATATGAAAAAGTTTTTCAAAGCAATCTTCATTAGGGATCAGTTGACAATCCATCAAGTTCTTGCTGAGCCTTGATTGAAAGTTACTAGGTAGAGTTGTACCAAAAATAATTGACATTGTAGTCCCTATATAAAAGTAAGACTCAAGAAATTTAGTAAAGTTGCTGAAGATCTAGACGAAGTAACCAAATGAATAAAAGAAGTGACTGAACGCAAGTTTTGTCTTTGTCGTCATTTTTCTTGAACATTAGATGGTTAGTTTAATATTAGCAAATCCCCCTTTCAACATCCGATAAAAAAAAAACACCCATCTAATATCTGATGAACAAATGACTTACTAATAATAAATTATTTAAGAAATGAAACATGTTCACCGTGCCTTCTAGCCTGGTAAAAACCGAGGCAAGTGTTTGGGAGAATTTGAAAGCAGATCACCTGCTCGAGAATTCTCACAAACTTTGGTGAGGTTTCACCTGGCTTTGAAGGCGCGGAGATGTTTTTTTTTTTTCTTTTATAAAACTATTAGTTTCCGACTTAACAAAAAAGAACGATGATATAGCGCTTATGTATCGTTTTATTTCTTTCATGAAAGTATAAATTCTCACAACTTGGATACAGGCACCATAATACTCGTGTCATTTTCGTGCTTCATAGCACGATGAAAACCCTTGTTGACCAATCAAAACGCAAGCACTATCCAAATTATTTTACAATATTAATTTATTATTTGGATTTCACTATCAATCTCGCTGCTTCTCACGGATATAGTTAACATGGAAAACGAATCATTTGTCCTTTTCTATAATATGGATGCTTAATATTGGGAAATTAGGTGGATTTTGTGTTAGGACAAAAAAATAAGTGGCTGTTCAACAATTACGTCATCAACAAGGGGGGGGGGGCGGAGGAGTGCGCGTGGTTGGATGACAGTTGACTGCATAGCTAGAGGGATGGGTGTATTGACCAGTGAAGATTATGTCATCACTAAAGGATAAAAATCATTTAGCTGAGGCACAAACTCCTCATTACAATTTTGTTCTGGGAAGGAGGAGGAGATATATCACTATTTTGTAACTCGTATGGGGGTAGGCTTGCTGATGCCAACTGATGACAAAGGGGGAGGGGGCGTTTAAGAAAATCTAAATCTTGATGACGTATTATTGAACAACCTCTAATTAGGAAATGGAACAACACTTTAAACTGGACTCATGCTCTAGACTATGGTACCGAACGAATGCATTATTGAGAATGTGCTTAATTGAAAAAAACTGTCATTTCTCTACTAGGAAATCAATAGCTTAGCCAATCAGAATTTAGAAATGGAAACACTGTCACTAGCTGTGGACTAGAATTAGAAATAGGCGAATTTTTACTCATAGAGAAAAAATTGTTTACGGTCACATAATGTGTACAAGGTGTTTGATGATTTGCTCATTCTGTGGTGCCTTCTTGTGGTAGGTCCTTCATTCATGGTACATGATGGAGGAGCTAGCAGACTCATAATAACTTTTCAACTGATCATATACAATGTTATTATAAATATGCTCCACCATCATGTACCATATATGAAGGACCTATCCTTCTTGTGCACTCTTAGCCGCTGTACTATTTTATTGATGGCGCAGATCGTGTAAGTTTGTGCTGAACGCTAATTTGTACTTCAAGTAAAGCATTCGATCAGCAGAGATTCCAACCCAATATGATGGAAAATAGGGAGTAATTATTAGCGCCGAAGGCGCGAGCTTCTAGGGGGGACCTGGGGCATGCTCTCCTGGGAAATTTTGCAAATTTAGGTTCTCTCAAGTGCCATTTCCTGAATTTTGACATCATTCCATAACATACCATAA
>JAOBBB020099050.1:0-22450 GCA_025331005.2 Zoanthus gigantus
ACCGAAAGCTTGTGTTTTTAAATTTTAAACTAGAGAACGTTTTAACTTTTTATCAATTTTTATGCCTAGTTGCGACTATTCAATTTTTAAACAAATTATGTCAAAACTTTATACCATTTGATTTATTTTTCTTTATCTACATATTAAAAAATCTGTCATCCTTTGTTTACGATCTTTTTCTTTACCTGAAAATATTGAACGCAAGTGATTTAATGGAGCCAAAACCAACGGTAGAATTACACACAATTTAGGTATCCTGCTGATGAACAGTATTTTGCTATTTTTTTTCAGCAGCATTCTAGTTATGTCTGTTCAGATATCTATTAACTTCCTTCCCATCAGCTTTTTCTTCTCTTGAACTAATAATTGACAAGTAAAAAATTGAATTTTCATAATATAAGTTATGTATGTCAGTATTTTTTCATAAACTAAAACATTCATTCTATTGTTTTTTTACTGCGTAACAAATTTTCATGATATAGGTCTCGAATATGTGGGCTTGCCTCGATTTTTCCGGCTTTTTTCCGATAGCAATTTTTAACAAACAGGGGCAAATTCTCGTCCGCTGCTCAAACTCAAAGATAGGAAGCGTTGCTGAGTTAAGTTGAGTTTCTACTTTTATACTTTTTTGCCATATCCGTACTTAAAGATATAAATTTTTAATCGAGCACAGTATGAAGTTTATATGCCGATAAGTCCCTCGAGGGTTAATCTACGCTCTGCTCAAAGAATAGATAGAATGAAATTATTGATTATTGCAAATAAAAAAAAATTCGCTTAAAAACAGTAATACATCATATTTTCTACTTTTACAATATTTATATAAATTTAAGAAAAACAATATGGTACAGAAGCATTGTCTTTTACCAACAACAGTTGCTGTATTTTATCTTCTGAATCAGTGGGGTTTCATCCCATGCACGGAACTGTTTTGTTAGCTTCCGATCGAACAAAGTTATTTAGAAACACTCCTGCTGGCAAGCAACACGCGTACGGAACAAACATCTATGTTAAAAATCATGATTGAACTTGATAAAGCTATAATTTCTATAGTAACTATAAATCAACTTTGAAGTTGTTTAGCTTGGAATTAATTGTTACTCACGACCTATTAAAAAATAAGACTTAGTTTGCTTGTAAAGTTTGTATCAGACATTCTTATTTATCACAACACAACAAATAAGAAAGCGGGTGTGCATGAGCTCGCTCAAACTATATTCTTTCCTTTTCTCGCCGAGGTGTTAGAAGCTAGAAAAAAAGATAACAGCCACCTCGGGTTTAAAATTAATGCCTAAAATTACAGATTGCACAACATAGATAAAGCTTCACCTTTTCAAAAATTAACCTGTCACGTCGTAAATATAAACATTCAAGTATTGCTTGGTAGCACATATTCCGTTTAGAAATTTTAATCAACATTTTGCAAAGTTCACAAGGTTTGGCTTGCTCAGATATGGTTGATAGGTTCACTTTGAGAAATATTTGAAAAGCAAAGTTTATGACACCTGGACAACTATATAACACTAGGTAAAAAAATGAATTTCTTCTTATGTGGCCTAATTCACTTGTACATCTAAAAGTTTTATCTAATTTTATGAATACACTAAACATAAATCTTTTTAGGTCAGGAGAATAATTACTTTAGGTTTGTATGAAGATACAGAAGTCAGAACACTGTTCGCTTATAAAAATGAAGTCATCTTCGTGATAATGTACGGAACTCAAACAATCCCGAAAACATAAACATTTCTACAAAAAGTTCTACCTCCAAACAAAATTGCTTTTGCATGCAAACGCTATGAATTAAAACACATCTGTGCAAATAACTAATAAGGCTAAATTCTTAATGAACTATATTAATAAAAACATAATCAAGTAGATTTACCATCAACAGTGTACTTTCAAGATTCAAAACTTGAGAAATTTAGAAAACCTGCACAACGTTTTGAGATTTTTCTTTCGTCAAATGCACTGAAATTGCCAATAAAATATGCGAATCAAAATATGAAGGGTTGGCAGTGGAAAAGAAGAACAAAACATTGAAAATTAAAGATTTTTAGATTAGATAGCTGTTAACGACGTTAGAATTCAATATGATAAGATTAAAAGGCTTAATTAAATAAGATTAAATATCTTATAGATATTGTGACAGAGAAAATAAAATGAATCGGAAAACACAACTGGTTGAGAAGTGTTAAGCCTGGTTCTCATATAATTATCTCACTGTCGTCCTAATCACGTCCGAGTCGTGAATTTGAAATGAATTTGAAATGTCTGAGACGACCGGGACGATTTTCGGTTCACAACTATTCGTCCCGATCGTGTCGGGTAGTAAAAGAGTGCGCTGGGGAGCTGGGTTGAATCAATCTAGGTTGTTAAATTCAACAGGAACGGTATCAGGCCCTTCGCAGTTGGGGGTCACGTGACAACAGCTACCTTAAATCAATCAGCTATGACAAAATGATGTTCAGAAATGGAAAGAGCAGGTTGATATTAGTAAAATGGCAAAGTTTCAACTATTGACTTCAAATATGTAAAAAATGGCAAGAAACAGAAAATTGGACATTTTTTATGGATTTGTATGACTGGAGAGCAAGCCTTGCTCTCCAGTACCATTTTCATATACATTTCCTAAAAAATTGATTTTATATTTGCTGTGATTTTTTAAGTACTTAACGTTGAGACTTGAAACTATACCTTTTAACTAATTTTAACCTGCTCTTTCCATTTCTGAACATCATTTTGCCATAGCTAATTAATTTAAAGTGAGTGCGGTCACGTGACCTCTAACTGCAAAGGGCCTATTGCGGCCACACGCAGAACGAATGTTTTTATATTTTTTCTGCTTTTTCGGATTTAAAATTAAACGTTTCACTTATTTTCTTCAAACTTTTTAACCTGACACATTTAATCTTGTGTTTTATCGAGAATTCTTTATGTTGGCACTTCTTCTGTAGATAACGACGTACATACTTCAAAATGGTAGAAAGCACAAACCACCCGAACTCAACTCCACGGTTCCGCAAAAACCTACACACGTGCGCACAGCCGGCTTCACCCAAGTAACTACAACTCAAGTAACTGATGCAACCGTGGACAGCTGTTTCGTCCTTGTTAGGACACATCAGCACGGTATAACTTTACAGCCACACGCAAAGAGCTACAAGGGAGAGTTCAGAGAACTACTTTATAATTAAGGCTAAGCTCCCACCGCATGCATGTGGGAGCTTGGTTGGGGAATGCCAAACATACATCAGGTAATGTGTGCGGAGAAAGGATCCAAAAGTTTTATTTATTTATTTATTTCAGCTGCCAGTTTAGAATTTTAAAGGCGCAATGCATTCTAGGATCGTTTAGGTTGTTCCGTTCGTCCCAATCGCTTCGAGTAGCTCTCATATGATCGTATCAAAAACCTCACGATCGTCTCAGTTGTCCAGATAGAACTTGATTCTATCCAAACGACCGTGATCGTCTCTGTGGTCTCAGTGGTCCCCCAAAATATTAGCTAGTTAATCATCACCATCTGGCGGCGGTGGCCGAGAGACAGCTTACGACCGAACGTCAGAAGTCACGGACCCCCATGGTTGTACCCAGATCGTCAGGTGGTATATCAGTATCTCTGCTGATGATTTCTGGGAATGTGAGCTTCCTGCACGTTTGCTTGATCTTTCATAATATCAGATTTGAGGCAAGCTGGTCTTTAATAATGACCGACAAATTGCGCCCGGCGCTGGATCAGATGACTATCTACTTGGTCGAGGCATGTCTTCGTGCACCTGTTCGAGGGTTGGGTGGTTTCTCCATGAGATACTTTGGACTATTCTTAGCAGAGATCTGTAGCATCCGTCTACACGTTTCTGCAGACGTGCGCTAAGTGTCATGTTTCTGAGCCATACATCAGGATTGGTTCGATAACTGTCTTAAAGATGTCTAGTTTCAGTTGGTTCGGGAGGTTTGAACGCCAGATCTTGTCCATCTTATTACATGCTGTCCAGGATCTTGAAATCTTTATCAGAGACCCCTCAGTATTCCAGATAAGATAATCAAGGCTATCGAAGCCCTTTAACGCAACACAAAGTCGAGAGTCATCACCCCAGATGGCAAAACCGACAAATTTGAAGTCTTCAACGGGGTCCTGCAGGGAAACTCACTCGCCCCGTTCCTTTTTATAGCAGTACTTGATTACGTTTTCCGCATCTCCCTGGACAATAACTCCAAAAAAAGGACTGATTATCAAACCCAGAACAAGCCGTAGACACCCAGCAACCTATATTACTGATTTTGACTAGGAAGATGCCATTGCTATATCAAATTCTGTCAATGATACCGAGGCTCTAATTAATGCTCTCGAAGATGCAGCAGCCTGTATTGGATTAAAATGCAACTCTGCGAAAACTGAATTCATCTCTACTGCCGGTAACGCCACCATGCCAATCAAATCTGGCGCCCCAGTCAAACGTGTGAACAACTTCAAACACCTAGGCTCCTGGATTATGGACTCAGAGAAAAATGTAGCTGGTTCACACAATGGTTGTCCCGGTCACCTAGGAAGTTTTGTTTTGTTTTATGTTCTAGAACATTTAGGAACCTAGTGAGGTTCCAAGGAGTAGAGGTAACAGGACTCGAGGTCCTATGCAGGGATCTTACTCCTGGACCTACGGTTTAACGTCCTTATCCAATGATCTAGACGATTGGGACAACGTATTAAGGCGATTATATGAGAACCAGGCATTTGATCAAAACGTTAAATATCTTGGCTCCAGTACATTCAACCGCGTGATTAATTGCTTAGTTTTCTTGCCCGTTTTTTCAACGTAAAGTTGACATTTCTACCTTTTGTCAGTTATTTCAGTTTAATGGTGTGTTGTACGAGTAAATCGAAGGAGTTGCCATGGGATCACCCCTTGGGCCTTTGCTTGCCAATGTTTTCATGTGTTACTTTGAAAATCAGCTACAAAATACTAATATCATCCCTCAGATCTAAAGAAGATACTTTGACGATACGCTTGTCGCCATGCCTGATGCAGAATCTGCAGCACGTTTTCTTGAGATTCTATATAATCAACACCCCAATTTAAATTTTACAATGAAACTCGAAACTGACACAACCATTTCTTCCCTTGGCATGCAGATTAAAATAAAAGGCAATTGGCTACATACACAGGTCTACAGGAAACCTTCAGACACATGCAGGGTTATTACTGCATTTCCAAAGCCAAGTATTTACTTAACACAATGTTCGATCGAGCCTGTCGTCTAAGTTCAACAACTGAGGCCTTTGAACATGAATATGATAAACTGTGCGTAATGTTTACTACATTATGTTACCCACACCACCTCATTGAATCTACTATTTGAAAGTTTAACCAGATTGAACCACGTGATACTCCTTGCGAAACTGATCGCACTGTTTATGTTAAACTACCGTTTAAAAGTCAACAATCTGCAGAAAGAGTGCGCAGAGAAATGGTGCCTCTAAAAGAAAAATTGGCGTCAAACGCCAACCCGTATTCATTAGTAAAAAGATTGGCCAAGATCTGAAACCGAAGGAAAACAAACCACCTGTCATTGACCAACAGTGCGTTGTGTACAATTTTCAATGTAATTTGTGTGATTCAAAAAATTTTGTCGGTTATACGACGCGGCACTTACACCAACACATCCAAGAACACAAACATTCTGTAGTTAGTATACATCTCGCTAGCCACAATACCGGACACAAAAGCGCCTCATTTCGACCTACTCTTTAAAGTTCTAATAAAATATAACAATAAATTTGACTGCTTGATATATGAGATTCTTTTTATAAGAGAATTAAGCCAGATCTTGGTACATAAAAGGACTCAAAAAGGCTAAGGTCTTTGTATAACTTTTGTGCCCTTGGTTCTTGTACACTTGGGTTTAGCACCTACTGTTTTTTTATAATTGTTTACCTTTAAATAGCGTATTCTTCTAGATTTTTTATTTGACTTGATGATGCGTGTCAGCGTCGAAACTTCGGCTATAAAGATGAACTCAGGTATAGATAGCACAAACGTGCTAGTAGCTATCTTGAAGCCACATATATTGGGCACTATATGGCCACGTTGGTAGCGGGCTTTACCGATTAAAACTAGGGATAAAACCCGCAACCAACGTGGACATAGTACCCAATATAGTGGCTTCAAGTTAGCTACTAGCACGTTTGTGCTATCTATACTTGAGTTTATGTTTTACAATGTTTTATCATTTAACTTTTGTATAAAGTTATATACCAAGTCTTTTCTTAAACATAAAGTTTGTTTTTACAATTCGAAGAGGTTGTTGTTGCTGTAAATTAGAGGTGGTATAACTCATAATAAAAACTGTCATGATCTGTGTCTGTGCATGGTTGAAAAAGTTCGTGTTAATATGGAGGCACGACAGTTAATCCGGGTAACTACAAAGAACGTGAGTCACGGAGATTTTGGCAGCTTTTGAATGAATGACGCGGGGTTGGTAAAAAAATAACATAAATAAATAAATAGAAAAAACTCGGTTACTGAATCTGAATGGCAGACTTAAACTTTCCAAAAAATTGTTTTAACAGTTAAATTCTGAAGGTGGTAATTGAGAAAACCTTACATTATTTTGCGAGCAACTTTTGGGGGTTTAAAAATCAAGTTGAAACATTCTAATAATTCCTGCTTTAGAAATGAAAGCCGGTTGCTTCTCCAGAAGAGTCCAGTAAAAGCCATTGTAAGTAACAGTTAGAAAGTGTCAAAGTAGTTTTATAATGATCACAATTTGTATTTCAACTTTTTTATCATTCTTTATCACTAAATCAAATTGTAGATTCACTATTTCGACGCACAAAAAATATGGAAAACGTTTCTAGCTTTTCTGAAATCAAGAGTTCAAAGCAGCATAAATTTGAACAAGAATAAGGACGCTTATTTAAAAAAATTGTTAAATGTCAGGGCTCATTCTCATAACGCTTATAATGAAGTTATATGAAAGGGAAGGCAAGTCAGATTGTTTTGATTAAGAACAAACTGTGAATGTGATAAACAATTTATCAATATTTATTTAACTCGAACTATCTGTTTCTCAATAAAGAAGTAAGAGTTTGTTAATTGTATAAAAATGAAACAATTCATACAGGTGAAATCTAAGGTGTACTTATTATAGTTGCTGTTACTTCTTGTCAAAGACGTATTTAAATTTTCTAAACCACGACAATTCTTTCTCTTTTATTTGTCAGTAAATTTTGAATTTTTAGCTCGCAGTGGAGCGGATGAATTTCAATAGCTTTTCGCACATTTAAAAACTTTGCGCTTAATAAAAACATCTTTACAAGTATATCTACTTTGGACCCCCTAATTAAAAAACTAAGTTTTCATCTATAACTGCTTTACAATTCTTGTGAATACAAAGCTCTGTTTACAAAAACAACAGCTGTAAAATTCCCAGAAAATCCCAATATTTTAGAAACTTAGTTTGCAGTCCTATGTGTGCATGTATCTCGTTCAACTATATTTTCTTCACTAAATTGCAAGCAATAAAATTAATCAAGTCCCGAAAAGAAAATTTAGCAAAAGAATCTTTTAATTAAGATTATTTTGTTTTACAATTGTGAAAAAGTGAAAAAGCCAAAACTTTAGAAAACATTTAAATTCATTCGACGCATAAGAATATTGCTGGACTAACACATGGTAAAGCACAGAACATCTTATTTAATGTTTCAATTTAAAGAAAACAGTTGTATAGTACTTTTTTAAAGTACAAAATTTTAAATCTTTCACGCATGCAATCTCAAAAGCCAGTGTGTTATTATTAGCCTGTGTTAATTAACATCAAGCCCATGTCACTGATTCAATTTGATCAGTAGCAGTTTGAGCTCGAAAAGGTGTGATAACGGTTTTTCAAACAAAGAATGATACAGTTTGGTTCCGCTTGTGTTGACTTTGGAATTTTAATTTTCTATCACAGTTGTTACAAAGAAACTAAAATTATCAATTGTATAAAATCAGTCCTCAATCGGTGTAGCAAGATTAATTGTTTTGTATCCTTAAATTTCAAATTGTTTCAATCATAACTTTACCCTTAAGCCTAAACTTCATTGAAATCGGAAAAATGTCTGCTCCAGAAAAAATTGGTACAATTTTACGCAGAAGAATTGTGTAATTTTTTAAAAAATCCTTTGTGAAAAAGAGTTTAATCAAACTCCATATCAATACGGTTAAAGTCAACTAAAAACATAAAATGAGAAAATACAAAATTTTGATCGCAAACGTTATTTGAACTTGTGAGTTGTGGCCATGGGCAATATATATAGCCTCATTGCGGTCTATCAGTGTCTTTCATACTGACGGTGACAATTTATATTTCTGTTCTTCTTCTGTACTGTCTTCATAACTGTGTAAATGTGCCTATACTGGTGCCGTGTTAAAGATAGAAGGTTTTTAAAACTTACTTAAGATGTTATTGACAAGCCACCCGGACCAAAATATTTGTTTTTGCCGTTAGTTTTAAAGATTGTTACTTCGTTACTTAGTTATGGTTGAAGAAGTTAATAGCACGACCGTTACACTTTAAAAATAAATACTTACCGAAATTGCGATTCAATATCTTCAGAACATTCTGAGAAATGTTATAATTTCTGAAAAACTTTCGCTTGCATTGTGGTTATCTTTTGTAGCTGGTTTAATTTGTCTAATCACGAATGAAACAACCCCCTTCCGTCCTCTTCTGTAGATTGCTTGATTTTCCGCTGGATAATATAAATAGCGTCACTAATACACAGCATGAAAAGGTGAACTTTATAAATAACTCCAAAATAACATGGCTGGAGAATTAATACTTCAATTGCAAATTTCAAGACATTTGAGTTGAATTTGAATCGACAGAAAATTCTGACTGATAGTGGAGTAAGGTAAGAAAAAAGTGATTTAAATATTTATATGCCAGTTGATTTTTGCAATTAAGTTTTTGTTTATATATTGTTTTTTATTTTATCGGATATTGACACACCTCATATTTTTTTTTGTTTTTTTGATAACGTTACGAAAAAGCTCTGGTCCCATGAAGTCGGAAAGCAGTTTCAACAACTAAAACCTTAGAAACCATCGCCCAACTGTCATCAAAAGAGAGAAAAAACAATGCCCAGTGCTTGATTATCTCGATACAACCAACAGTAATACTTCTATCCACCTGCCAAATAAGTGTCTCCGAAATAATAAATTTCTATTGTACAAAACCAAACAAAGAAATAAAAGCAATGGACTGACTGCGAAGGCTAATTTAAATTGAGGTTTTCTTTTCCAGTTCTTGGTTGCTTGGAGCTTTTTTCTGAATTCGCAAATAAACGCGTCCGAAACAATTAAAAAAATAAATTTTATTAAGTTCGATTTTTTTTTAAAAACATGTGGATAATAGCAAGTCAGACAGTATCAGGAGCAGAATGCACAGTCGTATAAGTTAGACTTATTTAGACAACTGAATGTCGAAATTCTCTCTGACGCTTCGATCGTTATCTCTTCTGATCTTCGGGAGGGAGGGGGACGAGTAACGAACCTTTAGGAAAAATGATTAAACCTATAGCCCCTCGAATACTTACAAAGATGAAGAAAACAATTTAACTTTTTAAAGCTGTATACTCTTTTTTATTATAAGAACCTCGAATTTTTCGACTGAGGCTGAACGTTCTTAAATATTTTCGAGATATCAAATGCCTCAAATGTTCTTAAACATGTTCTTAAAATATCTTTACTGATTTTAGACAATATAAATAATACATGTACCGTATGTTGTACATTTGTGTATACATTGATTTGTACATGTACTTTGTACTGTATCAAAATTTAAAATACAGGAGCTGGAAACAAGAGATATAACTGTTAGAATTGCGATTTGGTAAATGAAAACACATGCGATGTAAAATTGTTATCTGCGAACTTAAGTCAAGAATCCCACCGAAAAGCAATTTTTTTAATAAAACTGTATGAATTATTTGCAATAGCTTATCATCATAATTAAATGTTCGTCACATTTTCTCAGCCTCAGGGCGGTTTAGGCTCCGCCACCACTAATACGTTTTCATTTGAAAACGCATACTTTTTATGCGTTCGAAAACGGAGGTGTTTGTCACCAAAACCGAAGGTTTTCGAAAACGTTCTCCAGGGTGAAGGTGTTTGAAAACGGATTCGAAGCGTCATGCTCACTTGATCCTTGCGTGGGAAAGTCAAAATAAACAATCCTCCATGAAAGAAAACTCTGTGTTTATATCGGATATTTTTTGATCCGTTTTCGGGGTCTAGTGTAGACGACCGACAACTGATTGAATTCGCTAGTGTGAACAAAAATGTTTTGTGAGTTTTCGATAAAATGAGAACAGAACTTTTCGAAAACGAATTTCCTTGTCGCGATTGGTCAAAACTAATCACGTGATTTTGAGGTATCCATCGATATTGTTACGAGCGGTCATTAACTTAACATGTTTCATTTCCCAGTTCATTTTTTTTTTAAATCCCACTTCGCAGTTCTCAAATCCCATTCCCATTTTTGATTTTTAACATTTTTTTCCCATTCCCAGTGACCAAATCCCAGTCCCAGTGTGGCTTGAACCCCATTTTCCCAGGGCAAAACCTTCCCATTTTACCCCTTCAGTACCCTCTTTTTAAATACGAAAAGCCTCGTCAGCGAATTGACAGTAAAGGTGAAGTAGGGAAACTATGGATAAAACATGATCTCACCTGTGGTATATCTTAAGCCAAAATGTCCTTGAAGGAATTGCATCCAAGTAAAATAAATCGTGGTTCGTTTGTTGTCAGTGGAACAGCTCCCAGATTTTCAACTTTCACAACTACCAAGTCGTTTTTAATCCAAACGAACTTGCTGAACATAATAAGTAGGGCATCGTTTGAAGCTAAATTTATGTTTAGGGCAAGAATATTTATTACTTTCTTAAATGCTCAGTCTTAGTTTCTTGTAGTTTGACATTGTATAAATTTGTGTGTCTTGCCATTCGCTTTTGAGTCAACACTCGCTTACAGTTACATTCTTGAAACACAGCTGACAATGACATTTCTCGAGCCGATCAATCCAGGTTACCAGCTGTTACAAATTTTGTACGACAGTCAGTTTTTTCTCTTGAACTTTAAAACTTTTGTAGTAATTAACATTAAAAACCATTAACATTTTCAAACAAGTTGTTTTCTATTTCCTGTTTGCGGTTTCCTTTGTTTTTTCCCACAATATCCCCGTTTCTTCAAAGCTCACGCCGCTTGACGCTCTGACAGTTTGTTGTTTCCAAGGTAAATAAAAAACTTGTTTTCTATCTTATCAAAAGTAATCGTATAGTGGCCATCGTCCAATCTGAGAAAAAAAAATTAAAAACAATTTGTAAGGATGCATGGGGTATGTAGCACAAAAAAACCTAAAAATGTTATATTATGCTTTCAAAAAACCACGATTTCGTTTAATTTAACAAAAATGACGACACTGTTGCGCTTAAAAACTGACACGTTTCAGCAGTTACAACTGCCATCATCAGAGTGATACAAGACCGAGAGACAAATTTGCAATGAAGAGTAATTTACATAAATACTAATAAGAAAGCTTACATAAATACAATTTCGTTTGTTTTCTCTCTTTTTGTGGTTTAAAATTTACTGCATCCAGAACGAACGTTATAAATGCAGTTGCCCGATATCCTGCTTTAAACCTTTTGCATCGAAAACTCCTCAATTTGTATGGTTTGCTAGTAAAAGCAATCGGAAGTTTTCTGAATGACTATAAAAGCGCAAGTGCGAACTTTCGCACCATATAGGGCCATATTTCAGTCAAAACGAGTCAAATAGCTTCATTTCGCCCCCAGGGTCTGGGGAGCATGGAAAAAGTTTCCAGCAAGTAAATTATTTCAAAAAATGACAATTCTTTCAGACTTCTTCTTAAGAAGTTTTCTTTAGAATTTTTCTTTAGACTTCTTTTGAAGAATCGTTTTCTTTACAAATCTTTAGAATTGCTGGAGACCCAAACTTATTTGTTTAAATCTTTCAAATATAATGATTTGGAAAAAGAAAATTACAAATAAACCTGATGTCTGATGAAATTTAAGTGCAATTTAGCCTTCTAATAGGAAGACAAGGTCAAGAGTGTGCGCCTTCAATGTCTATCTTTCCATTTACCTGATCAAAATATGAACCTTACCCTCGTGTGTTGTTGTATGTTGTGTCTATGTAGCATATTAATGAAGTACCATGTATTCTGCAACAAGCGGGTATATGGTATCATGAGTTTACTGGGTGGACTCCAAGACGGAATATTCCGATGGCATAACCAAACTTTATTGAACACCTCACCAGTTAAAAGCCTGTCGAGTATCTAACTCAAAATGTTCGCTCAGGTAACTGATCTGACCAGATGTTCAGATAGTTACAATATGGCAGTTACATTGTATTTGTTCCAATTTTCAATTATTACAGAAATAACAGTGAAGAAACTACTGTATGTCGAGGTGGGGGTTCAATAGTTGTCAATAACCCCACCCCCTTGGGCAACAATTTTGCTCAATAGAGCGTCCAGTCCCCCACTATCCCCGACCCTGGACGAGGACTGAAAACGTTTTATATATTGATATAGTGCCAGGCAGAGTTGTGTTATTTTTTCCCCTTGAATTCAAAGAGAAGGAAATAAATCATTGCACAAATTTGCTTGCGAACCGCATAAACCTGGGAAACTAAATTACTTTCTTTCGTAAACGGTTTAAGTCCCTATATCGCAATTTTTTTAATCTTTAAGAGGAAAACTATTGTCATCTATGAACTTAGAATTCGAATAGCCGAAGAAAAATTCCGCACCTAAGTATGCTTTTTAATCAAAAGAAGTTTGGAATTTAAATTTGATTGAGCGACAGGGGGCTGGTACCTGTGGCGTAGCTGCAGTAAGACGTCCTTCGCTATCATTAGTATTTTACAAGGAAAAACGTGACAAAGTACTCAAAACTGAATTTCTCTGATTTCGCTGTGTTTTAAACCGTAAACGAAGAAATTGTGTTGACAGTGTTAATATTGAACCGGAAGCTGCACAAGTACCTTCTTCTACGTCATCACACTAGGACTTCATAATGGAATGAATGCTCGGTCAAAAACGACAGCTGTCCCAAAACTGTCTTATTTGCACGTTTCCAAACTCAAAAAACGTAACAGGAACAGCGAAAAACTGTTTAATTTTTGAAATTTAGTATTACTAAAGGGTTCTACTTTTCATCTAAATGATAAACAAATAAGCGATATAGAGACTTTAACCACCCCTGGACGGGTCACTAATTTATAGCAGGTTAGCTACCAGCAGACCTTGATACTCTATTTACCGACCTCTGAACGATGGTTTCCTTGGATTTAAGTTCGTATTCAGCCATTTATATAAGTCCCCCTAATTAAACCTTAATTAACCTTCCAAACAAGTCAAATATATAAATTTCAAACTGTCTTTGTAAATTACTCTGCAATATTTTTGTTCAGCTCCAGTTGTTATTGCACCATTGTAGTTCATATTTGATATAGTTCTCTTTAAATCGGATAGGCTTACTGTGATCATGAAACGGACGGGGGAGGCTGGACACTAGTTTGGAGTTACACTTTCACGAACTACGAAAACTTTACAAGTTATACAAACGCTGTAACCCCTCGTCCGCGCTGGCCCTGGGGACAAACCCAAGTTCCTTTATCGACAGTGATTCCCAGGAATGAGACTCATTTTGCTGCAATGGACAGAGACCTCTGGTAAACTTTTTGTGTTACATGCATGTATCACGTGCACAATCCACTTTAGAACACTTGATATCTGCTTAACTTTCAATACGGATAGACTCCGGTTTCCATATAATCGCTGGGATCGCTGAAACATTAGCGTAGTAATCCTAGCGATTATATGGAAACCAAACTTGACGATCTTAGCGATCGTAGCGAGAACAAGGTTCTATTTCAGCAATCGTAGCGATCAAGATTCATCAAAAAAAATATATTGGAAACCACTTTCAGCGATCCCAGCGATCAAAAGTTAAATGCTAACTCAGTATTTACACATCATGATACATGCGAATTTGGCACTGTTCTTATCAGTCTCGTGCTTAGAATATTCCAGCATTCGATCGACATTTTTTTTCGTCTATTTCGAAATGACTTTAGAGAGACTTTTTAAAAATTTTGAAATTATTTTAGAGAAAGATTTTTCCGCGTGAACTTTTTGTTACATTTCCCAAGATGCAACGCGCCATTCTTGTATTGCCGGAAGGAATAAACAAAGTTGCCTGAAGAAAATGAGATGTTTCGCGTTCGATATGTCGCACTTTGCAAACAAAAAATAATGCCAAGAAACAAAGCAGAAGAGTTATTTTCAATGAATAGTGAGTGGTAGAAAGATTATAATCACGATTAAATATTTCAGATCGCTTTTCTTGCTGGTAAACTTTTTGTGCTTTTTGGGGCGTTTTTTTTTTTATTTAAGTCAAATTTTTACGAATTATTAGTCCCAGTATTGTTATAAAAAACTTAATAAACGGTTTATTTCTTATTTATCCCGCTTTTTCATACCTCCTAAACTTATTGCCCCAATATTTAAAAAAAAAAAAAAAACCTTAGCATCAGAATTTCTTTTTATTACACCAACTTATTTTTTGCTTTTTAATTATTACAAAATACTAGATTGGTAAAACTTGCCCTCTTCTGGAATTTTAGATTTAATCTCTTATTTTATGTATCAAATATGAGCTAAGCAATCTCTCTATGCAACAATCTAAAACATTGCGATCATATATTGTGTCTTTGCAAAATAAGGAAAATATTTGTTTCTCGCATTTTAGTTTTTCTACACAAACAATCTCAAAAAAATGTACAAGTCTGAAGTTGCTTGCGTATATCTGTAGAAACAGTGTCTGTGAAAAATAGTTTCGCTCTATAAAAAGGTTTTATTTCCACCCAGTTATTTTTGTCCTGGGAGCGCTTTTGACACCCTTAACAATACTTGTTACAACCAGCTAGACTCAAATGCTTATTGTGTTGGCCAAAAAGGACGAAACAGCTGTCTACTGTTGAAGTTGCTGGCTTAATCCGAGCGCTTATTCATATTCGTTTGCTGACAAAATAATTTCAACGTATTGTTTAAGCCACTCATTTATTATTCATGTTTCATATTCCGTGGCTGTGATCTTTTCAGTTTCTACGTGATGCGGCATTTTGTACAACCTCGTACCCAGGCTCATTTCGCTGACGTAGTACGGTATTCACCAGTAGTTTATATTTAACTAAATACAAAGAAACATTAAAACATTTAAAAAGTTTTCTAGAAGTTTGATTTTAAACAAACCCACACTTAATGCCGTTCTTAATATTTTAGGTACGAACTTGGCTCTGATTTTCTCGTGAAGTCCAACATAAACCACTGGATTTCTTGTAGAAAAGAAAACGGAAGTTTCCTTGATTGGTGGTATGGGAAGATTAAATGCAAAAACGTAAAGAACGTTGCCGAAAGTTGTCATGGCAACGCGCCTGACTACCTTAACCTAGATCACTGTGGACCACGACTTTCTTTCAAAGATGGCAGAGATTACTATTTCTTTGACAACTGTGTGACAGCAAAGTTTCCCGTGCATGATCCATGTGGTTTCAATGGCAACAGTTCAACCAATCACAAAAAAGAAGTTGATAATCCTCATGGAAATTTGTTCTTTCGTTAAATAGAAAAGTCGTGTAGGCTAAAACTTTATTGTTATAATCATGGAATAACTCTCAGTTTTCTTTCGCGTTTGAATCTTTCTCTATAGTGTTTCCGTCAGGAGGACTGGTCGAGACAGTTAAGTAAATTTCAAAGCACATGGTTTTTTGATAGTACAATCGGTCGCCATTTTGGCTAAGTTGTAGTTTCGGTTTACTTTATTAGTTATATCAAAGTTATTGACAATATGGTTAATTTTTCAAGATGTTATGATGCGGACAAAATATAAGTAATTTACCATTCAATTTCATTTACAGTTTCAAGAGAATACATATTTAAGGATTGTTATTCTTTTAGCTTCAGATTGTGTTCTGTTTAATAAATACTAAATACTGAAACCCGCGTCGTGACTCGAATCTGCGAAGCTGTTCGAAACACATAACTTCTAATTTGGCCTTTTTAATGATCCACGTTGAAACAGACTACACACTTTTTTTAAAAAGTTAGTTTCTATGAAAACTGTAAAGGTGATTGATTAATCAAAAGTGACTAAAAATGCTACACTATTTCTTTTTCGTTCTTCCGCCTTCAGAAGGTATTTTTCCCGGAAAATAAGGACCTATTTTGAAACTATTAAGAATTATTTAAGAATTATATAAGGTTCAAAATGTCAAAATTTAAATAATCGCGAGGTTCGGGAAACAAAGTACATCTTCTAAACAAAGTGTGTATTCTGTCGATGACTAATTGAGCTTTTCGCCAAACACAGCATTACAACGTTCGAGAAGATCGACAAATAGTCTCTAATGAACACAATACCTTCGCATTTCTAGAGCTCAGTTTTCGAACGCTGGGCTAGAGTAGCCTCGTTTTCATGAACTTTCTACGAAAGGATTTCTGGGTAATTCCAAAACGCGACATGATACAGTAGATATATAGATAGATAGCCGAAAAGTTAAACCTAGACTCGGGCATCCTACGTCTACGGGTAACCCGAGTAATAAACATTTATTGAGGAAACCAGCATTATTAAAGGCGACTGAATTCCAAAATTGATTTTTTGATATCTTTAAATGCATATAGTCCAGATTCCAAAAAACGAAGATGTAGAGCGATTCGCTGATCTGTATTTTAAAAAATATATTACAAATATATATTACAAGGGCTAGGAAACCTCGTACCCATTCTCATTTCACTGACGTAGTGAACGAGGGTACGAGGTTGGCAATATTGCACTTTAATCGCGGGCTCAGAACAGTTGCCTCTGACGTCACAAAGTGAAATCGAAAGTTTGCATTGTGTTTATCACTGGAATGTTTAGCAAATTTATTAAGTAGAGACATAATTTCATTTGTATAAAGCTAAATCTGTTTAAAAATCACCTTCACAAAATGTTTCGGTTAGTCAAAAAGAACGGCAAGTATGGCGCCTCTCTTTGTCATTAGCTAGCAATTTTTTAACTTAATTCGAAGTACATTTTTGAAATCTTGAACAGATGTAGCTTAACATATCAAAATGATTTGGGAGTTCAGTTATCCTTTAAAATGGAAACAAAATTCTTATCACCAACACTAAATTTTCTGCAACAGTAGCTAACGCTCGAAAATTCAGATCCTTGCACTACTTCCTCTGACGAAGGGCTAACACTCCAAACGTCATCTCTTTACTTTATTTACGAGAACGATCACGACTGTTCAACATCGACTTGTCTTCATTACGCATTGGCAACCCCGCCGTTGCTTTCAATTCAAAACCTTAGTCGTCACTAAAACAAACGTTTTTTTAAAAAGTTGATTACATTTGCGAAATTTCCTCTTTAACATGCAAACGTACAACAATTTAAACGAGATGATAAAATGCATCAGTATTTTTGAACAAACAGAAGTTAAGAAAATTTGCAAACCAAAATTTTCTTTCTTTTTCTATGGTGTACAACTTAAATGTCTTTATACAACTGATTAAATATATACTGTAAGTGTTTTGCTTCACCTACGCAAAAAATCAGCAACGTAGAGCCAAATGCCGCGCGTATATTTATAAGTGATTGGTAATCGTACGAGGGTGAGTCGAAAACTAAATAAAGCCATTTTGTTTTGTCCTTGCGAGAAACACTTTTACCCAATTTGTTCCAACTCAGCTGAATATTATTGGGTACCAGCTTCTGATGAAATCCAATCTGTGACGGAAAGGTGTCTCATTCAAGGGAGCCAACGATTCAAATATTTTTCAACTTAATACAGTCAACGCAGCTGCATAAACTTATAAAATAATTTGGATAGTACGTGCGTTTTGATTGGTCTACAAGTGTGTTTTCATAGCGCTGTGAAGCACGACAATGGCGTGAGCAATGTGGTTTTACTGTCTCCGAGTTGTGAGAATTTACAGTACACGCTTCGTATATCGTCTTTCTCTCTGTTAACAATGAAAATAGTTTTATAAAAGAAATAAAACATGTTGTCCGTGCCTCCATAGCCCGTTGAAAACCTCGACAAAGTTTGTGAAAATTCTCGAGCAGGTGAAAACCCTCGAATGGGTCTCGGGTTTTCACTGATCTGCTCTCGAATTCTCCCACACGTTCGCCTCGGTTTTCACCAGGCTATGAAGGCACAGAAAACATGTTTTATTTCTTAATTGTTGTTAAGGCTTAAATAGTATATTAAATATGTGGTATTAACCTTTTCTTTGGTATTAAAGATATTTAAAAGATTTTAGTTTATTTATCGATCCCAATGGTCGAAGAAGCAGTAAATTGTTCAGAACTATGTAGATCCATATAATTTTGAGATCATTGACATCAAGGCTAGCCACAGCATTTGGGAAAAGTCCACACGAAATCAACTACTTCTGCACCTCAATGTTATCAATCTTATTAAAATGTTTTGTTTAGTTTTCCATTGTCCTTTTCAGTTTCGCAACATTACTATTATCCCTAATATATTCTAGAACTCTTTTGTTGTTCCATTTTATATGTGCTATTTAGAATCGCTTGATTTTACAACGGCTCTGAGAATTTTTTCAGAATCATATTTATTAATAATTTTAAACAAGTATCTATAGTACTTAACCTATGAAGAGACTAGATTTAATTCATGTTACTTTTGTGGTTTTTAGCCGGAGTTCTACCAAGTTTGCCATACCAAGGCAGATTATGATGAATATGGTCCTAGCATTTGCCGTCACAACCCTGTGTTTGGAGTCATGTCTTAATGGTATACAAAGAATATTCAGCGCTAAAGTTTAAATAATTCCTTATGAGAACGTTTTAAAGAGACAAATTAATGCATCGCTTTTTTGCCTGGCGCTCACGACCAAAATTAGTAGACCTATTCTCATACACAACATTGGCTGATTCGACACTCAAAATGACCTTCTTTAAAAAGTTTTCTTCAAGCGAACAGACGAACAGTCTTGTTGTAAAAATAATAGTTTCGTCTGAATTATAGACTCGTCCAAACTTTATTGACCAGTTCAACAATCTAGTTAAACTTCGTTAGAGTGTCTGGGCAAAAAACTAGTTTTTGTGTTTTCTCTGTTATTTTTTATTTTGTATTCGAAGAGACAGTAATCAAAATTGGAAGACTCGAGGTCTGTTTATTGTTCCTTGACTGCCCTTTAAAGAAGAATCAACACCAATGTTGTTTAATTAGCTAGCATGTGAAAATCTACATTCACAAGCCAGCAGTTTCAGTTGTGAGTTTTATAATTTTTCAAACTGAGCCGCGAAAACGATTTAAACGGACTAGTAAAGCGAATTAAAATCATTCATTGTTGGTAGATGTAAATTTGGGGCCGTCGAACTCGTTAGAGATTCCTCACGTGATTCTCAGTGGTTTAAAATTGTGTTGTCGACAAATCACGTCTTTCCAGAAATGATTTCCTTGTTTGTTTGTTTTTTTTTACCTAGCAATTAATTGAATCAAGTCTTGTATAGAAAGTTAATATTTTTCTCAAATAAATCTTAATTGTGGTAACAGATTTATTGGATGTTTGCTTTCTACTCTCCATCTACAACTATTCTTACTTTCGTAAAGGAAATAAGGTAGGCTTGTGATTAGTGGAATTGTAATCGAAACCCGTAGAGTATGAAGCAAAAATAGTTTATTAAAAATGCCCCTCTCCTTGATGCAATTTGCCATGTTCTAAACGAGGAGAGACTGGGTTCGAGTTGGGACTACAAAGCATCTATGGACTGATTAGATGGACAGGGGCGCCATATTGTCAAAGACGAAAATGGATGTTTTGGTGTTCTGATGTCTTCCCACCCGGGAACACAACAAATATAATGAGGAGAGACCAGAACATCAAAACATCCACTTTCTTCTTTGACAGTATGGCGCCTCAGTCCATCCAATCATCCATAGATGCTTTGCGGTCCCACCTCGAACCCGGTTCTCTCCTCGTTTTGAACATGGCGAATACCAAAATTGACCATTAGGTGGACATCAAATGTTGGCAAACTAAAACAAGGAAAACCGTCCAAGGAGAAGTGAAGTAAAGTCAGATGGAAATGGAGTTTGATTGAACACTTGGCTAGAAACGGGGGCCAACGGAGTTCTTTGGTGTTGGGCTTTCAGTGTCATTCTTGCTGTAGAGTGTTTCTTAAACAATTGATAAATTTAGGAGTTGAAAGACCGTATTGTTCTTAATTTTGCGAGTCTTTGCGTTTTTTGCAATAAAAAATGTAAAATTAAAGATTTCTAAAAGTTAAATTTTAGATGTACATTATTCTTTTTCAGTTTATATATAAATATCTACTAAAAACTTCAGGTTTTAACTAAGATGAAAATTGAAAATGCCTATATCTTGAAATGTAATGACGTATTCATTTTCGCATATTGCAAACCCTTAGGTTCAAGTCCTTGTCTCAGACTACTGAATGGATTTGCTCACGGTGAGCAAACTCACCACGCTTTGTAAATAGCGAACGTATAGTTGCCTCCTACAGTTGGGATTCTAAACTGGATAAGAGGGGATTTTAACATGACACTGAAAAGCCCTTTAGTGGCGTTATCATTACGTATTTACTTTCTCGTTTTATTTACTTACTGCTTTATAGTTACAGCATGAAATCAAAAACTCACCTTTCCTAAAGTTTTCTTTTAAGCTAGGTTTAAAAATACAACCACAACTGTAAATAACTCAATAAAAACTGTTATAATGGACAGCCGGGCTTAACAGGGTATGCGGGTATGCGACTCTATTTTTCGCCGTTGGGCAACATGACTGAAATCAACAGTATTTGTATAGAATTCGATACCAAATAACGTTTACAAAACTCTAGCTTTAAAAAATTTCTGAATTGGAAACTTCAACTTTTAGACAGAGGAATTTAAAGTCAAAATATCAGGCCTGTAGCCGCACTAAAAAGCATGTAGTTATTTAAATTTTCATTAATTTCAGTACCGTGATTTAGTTGCGGTAATAAGGACTTTAAGCAACGAAGATGGCAACGGCGCCTACGCCGACGGCAAAGAACAATAGTAAATACAATGACTGCACGTTGGAATGCATCGAGCTGAGCACCTGGACGGAATTGTTGCTAAAATTACAACGTTAAAAGACCTTTTTTAGAGTTGTCGGGACTACGAGAACGTAACAGCAAAAACTTTGTCAGTATTTATTTTGCTTCATGAGGAAACAATCAATGAATTCTGTTCACAAAGTTTAAGGCGAAGAAAACAAAATCCTAATGACCCGCACAAAGAAGGCAAACCAGTAACGTGATTTTTCTGAGCCGTTGTCGTTGGCGTTCCCGTCCTCGGTGCTTAAAGCCCCTATTATAAACTGGGTATACTTTCTGTGTAAATTTATTTACTCACAGTAGAAACATGCAACATCAGATGCCTGTTTTTATGAAATGCGATAGAATCTCTGCTACAGTATAAAATTACATGTCTTTCAAAAAAACTGGAAGGCCTCATAGGAGCGCCCGAACCCGTTTATTTATAATTTATTAAGGTAAGTGCATTTGATGAACAACTTTCGGTCGAAGTTTTCAGGGAATTGGACACCTGCAGGCGTTTACTCTGGCTACCTATGCGTGATACAGAAAGAGTATATATATCTTTACATTTTAAGGACCTTGGAAATGCAAACAATCACTTAAACATCTAAAAAATGTCCAACAGGCTTCATTTGGCGAGAGCTTTGAGCGTCATGCATAGCTCACAAAATTCGTAGAGGAATAACATAGACCGTCAACTAGCGCAGGCTAATACACTTTGACATTATCAATAAAAAATAGATAACAGAAAACCGAAGCTCGAGTGAGAAAGGTACGGAGAAAATCTATTTCTCAAGTTAAACAATATCAGTTTTGTAATTATGTTAAGAGCTTTAACCCATAACCCAGCGGTCAGACTTCCATGGAAAGTTCAAGTTCATATAAAGAAATAACTGGCTTGTTATTTCTTCTCACAGTTAACTGCAACTCAATAACAAGTAATGTCAGCAATATGCTAGCTAAACATTGAATAAATTACATTTTTTTTTGGGCGCGCGAGGGGGCAAGATGTCCTCTTTGATGTGACTGGCTGCGTCTCGGTGCAAAATATCGACATAGAATACTTTGACGTTTTTCGTACTTCACGACTTAAAAGGCACTCTTCTTCTTGTGTTGATACTACTAGTACTGTGATCGAAAGCTTGCGACACGATTATCAATTCGATTTAATTTCAAATAAAGTCTTACAAAGTTTGTTAGTTGTCCGCAGATAGCAAAAGCTATTCGAGGCGGACAACTTAAGCATTGATTACAAAAAAAAAATAAAAAATGTTA
>JAOBBB020099051.1:0-13350 GCA_025331005.2 Zoanthus gigantus
AAAATTTAACTAGTTAGAAAAAAATTAACTAGTTAAAATATAATTTAACTGAAATCAAAAATTAACTGCAATATACATTAAAATTGTAGTTTTGGAACAGTTATTATAATAATAACAGCTGTAAAATAATTTATTAGTTTTAAATTAATGTACTGTACAGTAGGACATTCTTTCAGCTGACACATGACTTTTTTGTCCTTTATTGACCCATCAGTGACATTTTGTATCTTTATTCCATTTTGTAGTTTTTTATAACATGTGCAAAATGTGACTTCTTGGATGGAAAACATGTTGTTTTTGGTACAGTACTTAATAAAATTATGTTTTGATTCATATAATATACAGAATATAAAAATTATATATTATATATAACTGCATTACTTACACAATCATATAATTTTAATTTTTGGTAGATACAGTATCTGAGGTATATTTAGTTTAATGTATGTGAAAATATAATTTTTTATAGTAGGTTGACAGGTCTTCATTCCTTCACTTGCATATGTATCATTTGCATTGATTTGTTTTACTTTATTTAATTACTCCCATGTTTTGGGTTTCTTTGCAGTTGCATATTGTTTAAAGTTTTGTGTGTTCGTTAAGATGATAATATAAGTAATTTTTGTGGGAAGATCTTTAAAAGTACAGTACTGTAACTGTACTAGTCTTAAACTTTTATGGTTACATTGGCTTTTGATTGAATACCAGTTCTCAGCTGACAATTTTGGTTTTATATTTGTTAAATGAAAGGTAGTATTTTTTCGTGGTTTATGGTTTCTTTTGTAATGCTGCACTTTTACTTTCAGATTTAACTTCTGCGAGAGTTTTTCCAGTTTGGTTAACAGTTTAAGAGGCATGTTTTGAGTTTTCAATTTGGGATAGGGCTTTGCTTTCATTTGAGTTTGCCCATAGGAGTCTAATTACTTTGCCTCTTACATTTTTAACTCCTGGCAGATGGCAAGATTTACTGTAAAGTATGTATATTGGAAATTTTGGTTGGTTTGGAATCCATATACACATTTAGAAGACATGTCTGTTTCAATAATTATTCAACTGCTTGCCTTTTCATATAGTTGTGTAATATATATATACAAAGAAGGTTGTGTCAGAGTATAAGGACATTAAACCGTCGGTCAAGTCTCCCAACCCTCTAACTGGGGAATTAAAAGAACCCATACATGCACATTATCATAAAGAGTAGGGTAGTGATCCCAATGTTGTACATGGTCTGACTCTTAGCTAATGGGAGCATTACTAAAATATTATATATAAAAATATTTGTGAGCCGCTGAAGCAAATGAACCAAGTCTCTCAACTGTCAACTCAGTATTTTTTTTATAAAGTTCATTTAAACATTTATACTAGATAAATGCACAATAAAAACAATGAATTTATTTATTTAATATTTCTAATAAACCACTTAGTTATTAAAAATTAGAATGTTGGATTATATGTAGTAGTAGTAATAGTTATTATAGTAGTAGTAATAGTAGTAGTAGTAGTAGTAGTAGTAGTAGTAGTAGTAGTAATAATAGTAGTAGTAATAGTTGTAGTAGTCTGTAGTATTAGTAGTAGTAGTAGTAATTGTAGTAGTAGTATAGTAGTAGTAGTAGTAATAGTAGTAATAGTAGTAGTAGTAATAGTAGTAGTAGTAGTAGTAGTAATAATAGTAGTAGTAGTAATAGTACAGTAGTAGTTGTAGTAGTCTGTAGTATTAGTAGTAGTAGTAGTAGTAGTAGTAGTAGTAGTAGTTGTAGTAGTCTGTAGTATTAGTAGTAGTAGTAGTAATTGTAGTAGTAGTAGTTGTAGTAGTAGTATAGTTGTTAGTTATTATTATAGTAGTTGTAGTTGTAGTAGTAGTACTAAGACCAGTTTTGATCCGGTTTTGTCCCTGTTGACGAGGGTTGCTGGAATCACCCCATTCCCGACATTCACACCCTTTCGCCACTTTGATCAATTAAGTTTCTTAGTTAACCAGTACTGAGTCCACCAATCAGATTGCAAGAAAAGTGATGTAATATTCAAAGTTAAAAATTTAATGAAGTTTTAGAATTGTAATAAATTATTATAAAGTTATTTATTGAATAGTAATTATAATTACACTAGTTTGATGTTAAGAATGTCTTTTTTTATCTTCTCTACTAAAAAAAAAAAAAGAATTTGCACTTTGATCTTTTCTTCTTACTAGGTAAAGTGGTAGAAGGTCTCTTAGTGATGCGAAAAATAGAGGTATTAAACATAATTAAAATTATTATGCATATATTATTCATATTTAACTTTTTTCACCCAGAGCTAACAGAATGTTATAATAATACACACTCTAAGGGTTAATGTCAGTATTTTATAATAAAGTGATAGCGATATCGCCAGCTGTTTAAACATTTTTGGCTGGGAATTGGCAGTTTCCCACTCCTGGGGTTGGACGTGGTATGAGCTGCAGCTTCCACTGTTTTCTATTCTCTGCCATATCCTCTGTGATGTTTAGCTTCCTCATGTCTCTTCCACTACCTTACTCCAGGTCTTCTTTGGCCTACCCTTCTGGCCTTCTATCTCCCACTTCCAGTTCCATCGCTCTGCTAAGTACAGTATGCTATTTTCATCCCTACGTTAAATACATGGACAAGACAACAATGCATATTATATACTTTCACTTGTACTTTATTCACGTCAGTTGATAAAACTGTTTCATTTTTAACGTATACCCCAACGGCACCATTTAAAAAGGTTTGCATTTTATTTGCCAACTATCTGCTTTATTTTCAATATCTTACTAAATTTGATTTTACACCTACCTGCTTTCATCTTCAAATGGACCCTTTCCTCTTTGTCATTTAATTTTTTTTTTGTTTAATCCAAACAGCATTTCCTTAAATATATGTACAACAGCTATATTCCTTTTTTCTACTCTTAGTTTTCATTTTCACTCCTATATGAAGGAGTAATGTAAAAAGCATTAGGGTCTATTTTAATTATATTTTTCATCAGTGTATTACTTGAAAAATTTTCTTGCCTTTTAAGGCAATCTACAGTAATTTTCAAACTTTCTGAGGGAAGCATGCCCTTGGAACCCCCCTAGAAGGCTGGTCACCTTCAACCCTTGATTGGGTCCCCCTCTACCCCTCCTTCCCACAGTTTCCAATGCTTGCTATAGTTTTGTGTTGTAACACTTTCTCCAAGGTTATTAAGTGTCTGTTGATTTTGCAGCAAAACTTTCAAATTAAGAGTTTAATTAAAAATTATGTTTGTTTCACAGAATGTTCCAGTTGGACCCAACAACCGGCCAAAACTTCCTGTGGTTATTTCACAGTGTGGAGAGATGTAGCTGTTAATGCCTGCTTATTACTGTATACTGTAGATCAATCTCAGCTGCTTGAATAGAACCATCTGCAGACAGTGGAACTCATTTAGTATAACTTTTTAATGGTCTGTTGACATAAAGTTGAAACATTGTCATACTGTAAGGTGAATTAACCTAATGCAACAGGGACAGTAATTTAAATTATACTGTACAATTGTGTTATCGTGTTATACATCTCAGGGTTGTTGAGTGAGGTTTACAAAAGGAAAGATAATCACTCAGAAAAGAAAATTTTCTGTATTCCGTATTCATTTATTTGCCATTTGATTTACATTGTGTCACATTTTGTATTCTATTTATGTTAATTAAATGGGGAGAATGACTGATAGAAAGCCTGTGGCTTATATTCAAGAATCAGACACCTTCAGGCTAATTCAGTTGCATTTTATAATAGTTGTAAGGATGGTTTACACAATTTAAATTAATTTTAATACAGTACTGCATACAATCTCATGTATTTTGTTATAAATGCCCTAAAAGCTATATTTGAATTATTATTGTTCAACTAGAACTGTTGTTTTACTTTAAAAATATGTATAAATGCCATAAAAACTATACTTGAATTATGGTTCAGGTAGAACTTTTAAGTCTCAGTTGTACAAGGAAATAGAGTATGATTTCAATTCCTTAGAAAAGATTTCGTAGGTTGAACAACGTTTGATGTTTTCAGGGATGGAATTATACATTTTTGGACCTTCATATCGTAGAGAATATTGTCTAATTTTAGTTCTAGTCTGAGGAAGATGAAATAAGTTCTTTAATCTAGTATTGTAGGTATGAAACTGGTTGTTATAGACACAGAAATGGTGAAATTTACTCGGCAAAGAATTTCTACAAAGAAAGATATTCACAGAAATTGACATGTTTGCAACTTTTGAATATCTTGAAACGTAAGAAGAAACATTTTTTTTAAAAAAGAGGTTTGTATGAGCATTGTATTCAGCTTTATTTGCAAGTCTTAATTTTTTTTTTCTGTAATAAGACTAATCTGGAAAGGATTGTTGGATAAGTACTTGCCCAGACTAAATTACAACATTGCAAGTAGGGATAAATCATAGAGTAAACTGTATAGAGTTACAATGGATGATTTAGTGAGAAAAAAACTACATCTACGAATAATACCAATAGATTTTGATATTTTGTTTGCAACATGTGCCACGTGCGACTTCCATGTTAAATGTTCATCAATTATGACTCCTAATAAGAATATAGTTTCTTTATTTTTTTTAACTTGTCACAAATGAAGAATATACTTGTTTGTACTATACAGTATACTTGAATGTATATAATTAAATTTAAAGTTTTATATTTTTCTTTTTCTTTGTGCAGTTCTAAGAGCTGTGCAGAATTGATTATAATTTTTCCTAAATGCTGCAATCCTACGGGGAAGCCCAGATTTTGTCTACTCAGGTTCTTATGGCCATAGTCAGTGAAGAAATACATTTATTTACGACTTCACAACAGATAAAGTGTGCAATTCATTAAAATTCAAAATTATATATTTAAGTTTTACCACTCTCGTATCATAGCATACTGATCAAGCATCAGCTTAGTGCATGATCAGCGAACGATTGCAATCAAAGCTTGCAAATTAAACCTTTTAGAAGTAAAGCCGTTGTAAATTACTTTATTTCCAGTAATTGTGTACAGTGCTGGTAGGAAAATAAAAGTCCTTGACAAGTTTGGTGTTTGGGTACAAGGTATTTAAAAATAAAAAAAAAGATCAATGAATCTGTTAAAACTAATTATCTTTTTGCGGCTGTGCCCAATGCATGATTGCATCTAGTTGCCTTAGTTACTAATATATGCAAATTTATGCATGAACCCTACAAGTTTGAGTGGGGTGGTGAGATATACACACTTTTCTGTGACAATGTTGCCACTGGTATTAATATAATTAGTAATTATCTAGAGAATAATGGTTTTTGGATATCTTCATGTTGTGAAGTAGGTGAATTTGTTTCTACACTGTACGTAGCAGTACTTATTTTTGTATTATTTTTATCATGTTTAATATAGAACTTTCATAAAGCCAACTTTTGGACATCCTTCATGCCAACTGTCAATTTCAGAACATTGAAACATTTTTTTTTTCTCACTTGTGAGAGTATAAGAAAGTGCTTATCCTCTCATATTGTAATTAGTTGTTGCAGGAATAAAAATCAACTTGTAACTAGTGCTTATTCTCCTGTGACAAACTTTGAGTAATCATTTTAAATGTTATACAGTAAATATTGTATAAAAATTATGAGCTGGTAGAGTGCGGAAAAAAAATGAAAAATTGTGCAGAAACTTTGGTAAAACAGCACATTGTCTCTTTGCTTTGTAATCTTGAAAAAGGCTCTCTAGGAATATTAAGTGAATTTGTGCAAAGTGTTCGATTTTTCAAAGATTATAAAGAAAAAGTATGGCAGTTTACAGAGTTGAGCAGTTTATTAAATCTCACATGCAACGTGAAATTGCATTACCTATTGATTTATTTACAGATAATCTTTCAGTATATTCTTCAAATAACTAAATATTATAAATATATAGTTATAATTTTTTCGATTTTCGAAAGCTGTATATTAACCCATATTTTTTTATCTAAATAGTATATTTTGTTATCAAAAAATAGTGAAAAGTCCTTTTTTTATGAGTCAAATAAGTCGTGAATCAAGTTATGAATCAGTCAGTGGTTTTTCTCCAAAGGTTAGGGTCAGGTCCACTTCAAACACCGTATTTCAACCGTATCGAATTCAATTCCATTTAATCCGTTACAAATTAAATAGCTCCGGTGATTCAAACTCCGAATTTATTTGCAACGAATCGAAATGATATCAAGTCAAAATGTGAAAATGTAAGCAGAATTTTGATGTCTCACACATCAGACTAATAACTAATGTCAACATCACTTGACCAGTTTGTTTTGTAAACAACAAAATGGCTGAATGGTTGGAATAAAAGTTTTTACCAATCCAACTGACTCAGATTTTTAATAAATTAAGACAGACTTAACCTTTACTAAACATGCTCTCGGCGCCAGCTGGGTATATCTGGATTTGGTGTTACCCGGACCTGGAAACGGTACTCAAAGAGCATGCGCAAAAGGGATTAAATAGTTTTATCAATTATAAACATTATCACAATTATGTTTTGAGTTTGATGCAAACAAAATACAGTGTTTGAATCGCTGTCGAACTTCTACCGTTTTATCTGCCATATGGCAGCGAATTTAATTCCTCAACCGAATCTAATTTAGTGCACCGAATTTAACTGCTTCAGACACCGTATTTAAACCAATTTATATGGCAAATTTAATTTGATACGGTTCAAATACCGTGTTTGAATTAGGCCTAAGGGTTAGTGTTACCACTGTTTTTTTTTCTTAGGTTAAATATTTTGACTCATAGAACTTTAATCTCCAAAATATTTAGACAATGAGTTAAAAGTGTCAGCACTTCTACAGTGTTTATAAACGATAAGTCTCCATTAATTTACTCTTGCACAAGTTATCTCGGATTACTCCAAGAATACATCTTGCAAATGGACTACTGTATTTGAGTCACTGCTGGAAGAACTCTGGTTACTAAACTATTCACACATTCATTCAGTGACCAGATCTTGAGTACTACAGGGTCTGTTTAATATATAAATGAATGAAGTGCAAACAGTGGCTATATACAGTAAATGTACACATATTTTTTCCCAAAGAATAGTTAAATTCAGTTGAAATTAAAATCTCTCTTATCTATTTTAGCATACCCGAAAAAATCCCTTATTGTTTATACATTGGCAAATTTTTTTATATTTTTTTTGGGGGGGGAGGAATATGACAGATGTTCATGTTTTATACCAAAAAATTTCCCAACTTAGGCCAGACCAACTTAATTTTTCGAAGCACGGACCCGACCGACCCTGTTTCTGGAGAAATGAAAATAAAATAAAAAGGAACGATTTTTCAAGAAAAGTGATAACATTGATATCAATTTCAACTTTCTAAGTTTTAATCTTAAAATTTTCCTAGCAAAGTACAAAACCCGAGAGCTTCTTTAATTTAACATATTTCTAAATGCAGAGAAAATATAACCTACGTTCCCTTGCAGACCATTTTTTTTTTTTGTGCTTTTTTTCCCCGACTGAACGACCCTGAAAATTTGAAAAAAAATCCGTGCTTCGAAAAATTAAATTGGTCTGGCCTTATACAACTTCTTGTGTTTCCTTTCCATCATAATTTTAAGTTGCCTTAATTTCCTCATCATGTTCCTCGGCATGTTTTGTTTCCAGTGGACACTGTATATAAACACGAAGTTTGTATCAGTGAAGTTAGGGTAGTTTTCTTAATTTATATATATATATATATATATATACTGTACTAGTTAACCAAGGACATTTAGTTTAAAGGTAGGTTAAAAGAAACGTTTAATCAAAAAAATAGCCATTTTTAAGGTGGCACACACCATATTACTCACTAAACTGATGGTGCTTCTTTTGCACTCATCAAAAATCTTTGCACCCAAACTGCATCGATCTCTTCAAGAGTCTTGTCAACAATGTCCTTTTGATTGAAAAAAAAACTTTTAAAGAGCATCGGCGAGTAGGTGTAAAGCTTGTGGTTTAATCAATGTGCATTTTTAATCAATTGCTGCCCTTTCAAACATTAGCCCTATGTCAGAGCTCTAATGAAGGGTTGTAACTCTCAAATCCCTACGTACTGCAGTTATCAAACTTCTAAAAAAAAGTTGATTAAACTGTTTAAAGATGGAAGAGCCACATGACAAATAGCTTACTTAAACTCGATCCTTACAAGACTTAAAATGATGATCAAATTAATTTTGCTCTGAACTCGTGCATGGTTTAATACTTACATGGGGAAACTTCACATTTTCGAGTAAGACCAGTTGTTTTTCAAAAGCATGGTCGAGTATTTCTACATTTCCAATGATCTCGGTGGATCTTGTTGTTGATGGAAGGGTGTAAGTCAGCTTGGGAGGGTATGCTGTATTACATAGCTTGCCTGTTTCAAGCTAGAGTTGTGATAAGAGTAAAACAAATGTTAATTGCAGCCTTTTACTATGAGAACCAGAATTAAAGCTTTGTTTAACCAAAACATTTTCCTGAGCAGTCATATGCTACACTTAAAGTAGACTTTTTTTAATAAGAACAAACTTAATAAGAATAGTAAGGCTCGAATTGCCTGAAAAATAAGAACAAATTAAGAACAATCTGAGGCTGGGGAAATGAAAATGTTAAAGAAAAAACTTTTTATAACAATGGAGAAATGCAGCAAGCAATCGCACTTATTTTAATACTAATAAACTCCAACAGTAACTAATACTATGCTGTACAATATACATATTATATATATTGTCAAATCTTTTTCAAATTTTGTACTTTGGTCTTTAAATGTATTGAAATTACGTAGTTTGGCGTATATGGCATATAAGAACAAAATGAGAACATTCCGAGACTCAAATTACTGATAAAAATAACATTGAGCAAAATGTTACGGGTTCTTATTTTAAAAAAAGTATGTAAGCGTGGCCGGTTGCTTTTGATTTCTTTTATTTTCAAACCTGACTTTACTACATAAACTGTAATGTCTTATATCTTTAATTCTTATTTTAATGCTTGTCTTTTGAAGTTACAGTACTCCATTTCTCTACAGAACCACATTGATCATGATTTCTAAAGACAGTACCATATGTGTATGTATTATACAACTGGAAACACATTCCACTGCAAATTACACATTAAGTCTGCAGTTAAACTGGCTGCTAAAAACTAAAAAGAGAACTTGCTATTACTGCTATATTTTGCTTCACTTATTTAATTTTGACATATTAATATTTTCTAATATATATAGTAAATTGTTATTCTGTTGCGTATGTATAAAATTAAATACCTTTTTTTCGCATGAAAAATCTTCCATTGTTATTTTTCCAGTCACCCATTCACCTCTGGGATAAGGCCAGTTAAAATCGCCATTTTTAACATTCAGCATTCCCAGTTTTCTTGCTTCATTCTGGTAAAGTAACATAAAGGAAAAAATTAATAATATATTAACTGTCTTTGAGATGACCTCGGGAAATCACATTAACAAATTCATTTGTAAACAAATTTCAAGCTTGCCTGTACATGGTCCTCTTGGCTACGACCATAAATGTACAGATGAAGTTGTTGCTTTGCACAATTACCTTCTGTAGAAACGTTTGTAAACACATAAAAACTAATAGTTTCTTTTTGCCTTGTAGTTGCTTCCCCCACAATCTCCTGTTGTTCTTCTACACAAACGTAATCTGTCATTGTTTTTCTATAAATAAGACAATTGCAATGTGCATTACATAATATTGTTCTGTTATTGATATCATGCAAAGCTATACTCTTTGAAAAGGTTGATTTATATACCGAATTGCTTAACACTAATGAACGTCAGCTATTTACATTACAGAAACTATAGAAAAAAGACTGACCCAGAGTTGCCTATGGCAACGTATCGATATTTATACTCCTAGTTAATTACGTAATTTTAAAACGGATATTTTGATTGTTCAAAACTCTAATTTTATGCGTGATTTCCGATCCCAAGTAAAATAACTCGGTAAGTGGAAGTGAAAGTACTCTTGTTTTGTTTTTTGTTAAGCTTCTTAAGGAAGCATATCTATGTATTGTTATATCCTGCTTAGTTACCAAATTTATAAACAATGATTCGTTCTAATGTAAGGGCCTCCGGCAATTACAAGACAACAACCAAAATTCGAATCAACATAAAGCAGGAAACGGCTTCTGGCTTAATCTCAGATCAAAGACAAATTTCGAACGAATACAATACTACTATTTCTCCATTCGTCAATATTACCAGCACTAGTTTTTAATAGAATTTTAGTCAAACTTGATCGAGAGATTATACGATCAAATGCAATTAAAGGTCAATAGAAGCTTGAAAAGGAATCATAGAATGACTTAATTGACAACCTTAAGCCTGCTTCACACTAGCGACGTAATCGCAAGCGCAAAAAAAAGGAAAATTTTGTTTTTCTTGTGCTTGTCTTGCGCTTGCGACTGCGCTTGTGTCAGAAATCTACTAGTGTGAAGCGACAAAACGTAAGCGCAATCCGGCCTTGCGCTTGTGCTTACGTCGCTAGTGTGAAGCAGGCTTTACAGCTACACTACTCGCTACGTGATGGCGATGATTAAAATATTTAAAAAATTGGTCAATTTACTCAACTTCCCTACCTTGTAGCTCTTTCAGTTTCAGTAACTAACACTAACAATTTTCCCTGATTGCCCCTTTTAGAGTGAAGGCGATCACTGAAGGACTGATCATGACCAACTCAGTTACAAAGATGTAATGGATGGGGAATCCCCTCGTTATGCTCTAATAACGTCACGACTCAGACAAACAAACCATGTATCGCGAATCGAGAGGCGGCTAGTGCGATGTTTTGAACCGACCGAAGTATTTAAAATTGAACACGAAAATAAATTCTTGTATTTACGAGATCGCTACTTTCTCTATACAACATTTTGTCAAACATGCCTCTGATTGTCTGAGTCACGTGGGGGGAAACTTTCTATTTTTAGTAATTGTGCACAGCGCTATTTAAGTCATGCGATCAGTGATAGCAGTTTCGGTTTCGATCCGATAATATGCTTCCTAAGCACGTTTTTAAAAAATGCTTACGAAGCATATGTTTGTTCGATATGTCCTTTTTTAAAACATTGCCATAATTGTGTGTCAACTTTCAATTTAGGATATTTTTAAAGTCAAAACTTGGAGGAAAAAACGCACTGATGATTTATTTCAAATATTCAATGCGTTAACCTCTAAGACTATAAAAGTGAAGTAAAAAAACACAAAAATCCCGAACATTCCGGATTGGCAAACAAAATTTATAGAAAAAAACAAACTAACTAACTATTTTTAGGGTACGCGCTGCATGAGCGATATATCAAGCCCACGCGCAATCGTTTTTAATTAAATTTCCGTAGTTTTCTGATTTTTGATTGGTTAAGATAAAACGATGCAAACACAGAATGGACGAGGGAAATTTCCCTTTTAGATATGCACAATCTTTGTCACTTACGTAACACTTTGAAATTGTATGTATTTCTTTAAGACTTCACAGCAATTTGATTTTTACTGACCATTAGAAATAGGTTGTAGTGCACAGAAAAGAACTGCTTTTTGATCTATGAGAATTAAAAAAATGTAACAAAAGCGGTTTCATTTGTGATCCAAACAAACAAAGGCAACTTGTTTGCCAAAAAGCCACGTGACTGTCACGCTTCCTTACTGTGAAAGGTCAATATGGCGTTAACCTTCGCATATATAATGACATTCCCCTCGAATTGATGTTTTCCCCAGTTCGTTGATGCAGTAGCTGTTTGTCTCGACAAAAGATCATTGGTGTTCACTAAACCTAACGTTACAAGCAATGAAGATACAAGGTACTACGGGTAAGTATTATTTCGAGTATAGCTGAGATTCCAAACAGTAAAACACGACTCACTTCTCTTGACACATTTACATTTGTCGTTTGGCAGAAGATTTAACCGTACAAACGTCGCAAGATATTAGGTACTAAAGCGCATGTGTACTAAGAAAACATCGATTCACATCCCGCAAGCATGACTCGTTTTCTCTACCCTATTTATTCAAATGTTAGCTATTCCGAGAGAAACAATAATTATTTCATCAAGCGGAGTACGGCATGATCTGTATTAAAACCGCGAACAATTCTTTACTGTGAGTTCACGTTTTCGTTTCATTTTCGAAACTCGCTGTATTTGCTATTATTTTTTGCGAAAAAGGACTTCAATATATATATATATATATATATATATATTTAACAGTTATTCTTCGAGGACGCGCCGGATATGAGCTGATAATAATAAGAACATTGAAACTATGATCACACACATGAAACAAGCACAAGGAAACTATGATCACATAAAATAAGCACAAGGAAACTATGATCACACACATGAAATAAGCAGAAGGAAACTATGATCACACATGAAATAAGAACAAGGAAACTATGATCACACACATGAAATAAGCACAAGGAAACTATGATCACACACATGAAATAAGCACAAGGAAACTATGATCACACATAAAGTAAACACAAGGAAACTATGATTACACACATGAATAAGCACAAGGAAATGAAAAATGCTCAAAGCTAGTGGACTGTGTGCTGTGTTCTTTGCTTATGCTTGTTTCACTGGTGAACTGATAAACAAAATAAGCATAAACACAGGAGAAAGGAAAATGTTTCTTTTTCTTGTTCATGTTCTTGTGCTTATTTTAATCATGTTCACACTTGGATTTTCTTGTGCTTGTGCTTATTTCACAATTATTATGGGGGAGCACCATGATCAAAATAGAGTGATTACCTAAATTTTCTTATTTTGTGTTTTCACACCCCTTGAACATTAAACTTCCACAAACCAGTCTGTATTTTGCTAAATGAAAGTTTTTGCGACGCGCTCGACTTTCTTGTATTTGTTTACATGCTGTTTCCGTAGTAACCGGGTCCGTGTTTGTTTCAAAAATTCGATATTTCGGTTTTTGTTTTTGTTTTTTTTTTTGCATCTTGGATGTGTTTTGAAGTTAGGAAGCCTGGGAACGAGTTAGGGCTCAATTTGCAATTGAATTGACCCTCCTTTGGGTCATCCATTTGAAGAATTTTGTTGTTGCGAGAATTTAGAGAGTTACAATTAATAAAAGTACATTAAAGCTGGAAAACTTTGGGTGGCCTACAGCCACAACAGAGCAACATATGTAATTTAATCACTCCTGGCCTTGTGCTGCAGTGCAATTTGTTTTCAACTAGACGCCACTTATGGAAATTAGAAGGAAAAGGAAGCGGGGAAAGAAGGAGCAAAATCTCAAAGTCGTAGTTTTAACTTACTAACCCAGCCCCCCCCTAGTTGATTGTAATTTTTTCTTCGGCAGAGCCGCTTGCCTTGCTTTCAAATTTTTATTCAACTAAGGTTTGCAAACG
>JAOBBB020099138.1:0-13349 GCA_025331005.2 Zoanthus gigantus
TTAGCTATCACTTCTCGGTCATTCTGAATTTTTTATGCAGTTGTTTTTTGGCTCAGCGTTTAATCCTATAGGTATCTTAGTTTAGGTGTTTTAAAGACATTGGCTGTTGCCCCCTGTAGAACTACGTAATTGGAAAAACCTGTGTAGCAGTTAATTTCATTCTTCCGCAACTTGAAAAAGTTGTCCTTTAGCTTTGCAATCGAGATAAAATTGGTTACTAGAATACTGATAAAGGTTTCGAACAAAATGGTGGATAAGGAGAATTCCCTTGGTTGTATGAAGCCTTTGCAATGAAAATTTAAATATTTTCTATCTATTTTTTATTTAGATGGGGCAAAATTTTAGATATGACTTTGGGAATAAAACCTTACCTTTTTGCGGAATAAATGTGGCGGAAGGGCAGTCAGAAAAGAAGATTTACGAAAATTTATGACGGCAGAGGATGAAATAGCATACCTAAAAGCTACCCATTGTCACATCTGTGAGGGTGTGTTAGAGAAAGATGGAGTGAGAGATCACTGCCACTTAACTGCAAATTTTAGAGGCGCTGCACATGATCAGTGTAACCTAGATTTCCAAGTACCAAAATTTGTCCCAGTAGTCTTCCATAATTTGTCGCGATACGATGCTCATCTATTTGTTAATAATCTCGGAAAAATCATATGTCTACCTACCAACGATGAGAAGTATATTTCCTTCTCAAACGATATTGTGATGAGCACATCGAAAAGCAAGAATGGAAAAACTTTCGAAAATAAACTCGAAATTAGATTCATAGACAGCTTTAGGTTCATGCAAACATCTCTCGCCAAATTGGTAGAAAATCTACCTAGTCGCTCCTTCAAAAATCTGAAGCGCTTCTATAAAGATGAGAAATTTGAGTTACTGAGGAGAAAAGGAGTCTTCCCTTAGGACTGGTTCAACAGCTTCGAAAAACTCAATGCGAATAAACTTCCGCTCATAGAAGCCTTCTATTCAAAACTATATGACTGTGGCATAACATATGAAGATCACCGCCACGCTGAAAAAGTCTGGGAAACTTTTGAAATGAAGACGTTCAGAGAATATCATGACACTTACCTCATATCAGACGTTCTCCAATTAGCTGATGTATTCGAACATTTCAGAGATGTTTGCATGGGTAACTAAGAATTAGACCCAGCCTGGTATTATACAGCACCAGGACTAGCCTGGGATGCGTTGCTGAAATTGACGAAAGCTGAACTGGAGCTTATAACTGATCCTGACATGTTAATGATGATTGAACAAGGGGTTAGAGGAGGTGTGTCCATGATCAGTACTCGATACGCTAAGGCGAACAATAAATATATGAAAGAGTATGTCAAAAACCTCCCATCAATATTCATACCATACCTTGACGCGAACAACCTTTATGATTGGGCCATGTCGCAGAAACTCCCATTTCGTGGCTTCGAGTGGATGTCTGAAACACAGTTATCAAACTGGAAAAAGCATCCATGTATCCTCGAAGTTGACCTGGAGTATCCTCAAAAACTTCATGGCCAACATAACGACTACCCACTTGCCCCTGAGAGTATGAAAGTGAATAAGGTTGAGAAGCTGGTCCCTAACCTCAGCAACAAGACTAAATACGTCGTCCACCATGAGACCTTAAAATTCTATCAAAGTCAAGGGTTGAAAATCATCAAAATTTTTAGAGTTGTCACTTTCGAAAAGACTGAGTGGATAAAGCCATACATCATGCTCAACACAAAACTCAGAGCTCAAGCAACCAAAGACTTCGAAAAAGAATTTTTCAAGTTAATGAATAATTCAGTCTTCGGGAAGACCATGGAGAACATTAGAAATAGGGTCGAAGTCCATTTGGTTACGAGTGAAGAAGAAGCACGTAAGCTTATACTAAAACCGAACTACCATCATCGAAAAATATTCTCTGAAAATCTTATTGCAATTCACATGAAAAAGACGCATTTGATTTTCAATAAACCGATCTATGTAGGCATGTCAATCCTCGACCTCGCCAAACTTCATATGTACGATTTCCATTATAATTACATCAAACCGAAGTATGGTGAGAAGGCTAAGCTTCTATTCACCGACACTGACTCACTCATGTATGCAATCCAAACAGATGACTTTTACAAGGACATTGCCCCAGATGTGTTGGAGAAGTTTGACACGAGCAACTTCCCAAAGGATCATCCTTCTGGAATTGCCAATGCTACTAACAAAAAGGTCATTGGTATGTTTAAGAATGAGGCTGGGGGACAACAAATATCAGAATTTGTTGGCCTGAGAGCTAAGTTGTATGCATATCTGATGGCTGAAGGGGTGGAGTCCAAAAAGTGCAAGGGTATTAAGAAGCCTGTCGTGAAGAAGAGCATCTCCTACAATGACTGTAAGAACAGCCTTTTCAACAAGGAGCCTCAATTGAGGAAGATGAATGTCATCCGATCTTATAAGCATGAGATGTATACCGAGACTGTCAACAAGGTGGCGCTGTCTCATGAGGAAGATAAGCGTAACATCCTTGAAAATGGCATTCACACTTTGGCGCATGGCCACTATTTGTCTGCAAACACATGATCTGGTGGTAACTCTGTATCCTTAGGTACAACTTGAAGCTCCTCTCTGACGAAAGATCTCCTCGTATTCGCCTCTGACAGATAGTAAAGTATAGACTGATCAGCTGTCATAACACTTCTAGAAATATCATAGACTTCCATACTCCAGATTGGGTCTGTAGCTCTGCGTCTATCACCTAGAGCGAACAAATACCTTACCCTAACACCAGGAGGTAATCTCATTTCATCAGGTTCAACGGGTCTATTGTAATTAACGTTTTTGACGTCAACTTCTTTTAATTTAATAGCATTGTCAGGCTCTGTTCCAGTGATACGCTTTGGTCAACTATTCATAGCTTTCAAAACTTTCGGCAACCTCTTCACCCATTCTCTCGACCTCTCATTGTCTAATAACATCTCTTGCGCATATTGATGACTGTATAATCTTTCGGACAGAATACTGTTCGCCCGCTCTACCACTGCTTGAGCTCTATGGTTTTTAGCTTCACTTCGTTGAATACGAACATTATGTCTTTCCATGAGATTAGTCACATCTCCCATGAACCCCTTACCAGGATCAACGATGATTGTGTTAGGAAATGAAAGCTTTCTCGAATAGATTTTTTCAAACGCTTTGGCAATTGTGCTTGAGTCTTTACTCGTCAATGCTTGAGCATCAACATACCTTGAAGCAACGTCCACCACCACCATTGCATATTTGTAAGTCCTTAGCCTTATAGTATCGTGATTCAAAAACAGTAAGTCAGCCTGGTGAATATAGTTTGGTTTATCAACGACCCAATGCGGTCTCGGTATGTACTTCGGAGCTGGTAAATAAATCTGCCATAGTGCTTGCTTCTCAAGCCACTCTCTAGCCTCGGCTTCAGAAACTTCTGCGGCCTTAGCCAGTTTGGTGATAGCCGTATAACCCTTCCAATATCCTTGTGTGCTATAATATATTTCTGACAACTTTTCATTCATAATGCATTAATGCATTTAAGGCTAAAGTTAATCTACTCTAAAACAATATGTCGCTGACTATTTCAGATGTGTTAAACCCCAACAGACATCCTCAGGAAGCTTACGGTTTGAAAGCCGAAAAAACTCTCAATCGTCAACCCTGGAGAGACTCTTTATGTCAATATACCCAAACTCTCCGAAGGTGTCTTTATCGTTCCAGGAAGCGTTGGACTTCTCTTCAATCTGAATGTCGCGGGTCACGCAAATAACACTCTCGTGAATAATGTTGGCAGAAACTTGGTGACAAACCTCAAGGTTAAATTTGGTGGAGAGGTTTTGCAGACTACTGAACGTTATGATCTCCTCCAAACATATAACGGCCTTTTCCTCTCAAAGGAAGATCGCGAGGATAGACTCAAGCAAGGCATCTCACCGGTTAACATGCGAAAACTTAGAACGAATGTTGGAGACAAAGTCACCACAGATGCTGGAGAGGTAGCCCTCGCGTCTATTCATAATACAAAGTATCGTATACCTCTGGACCATATGGTTCTGAATGGCCATGGAACCTTCTACCCAAAAGCTCTCCCACATCAGGTGTCGTTTGAGTTGACATTCGCCCCGGTGACAGACATTGTTATCTACTCTGATGTCACTAAGGCTCCCAATTACACCATCACGAACTTGTAGTTGGAGTATCAAGCTATCTCAAGTGACTACTTGGCTGAGCAGGCGAGAGCATCATACAAATCTGGAAAAGGCTTCCTCTATGAGAACATTCTTCTCCACAAAAAAATCACCATCTCCAAACCGAATGACGACGTCATCAACGAGCATATCAATGTGCAGAGGAGATCCATGTCAGGGATAATTTGTCTCTTCACTGAAAACACAATGCTGGAGCGCGAGACTCTGAAAAATTTGTGAACCCAGACATAAAGTCAATCAGCATCGATGTGAATGGCGTCCCCAATCGTCTCTATTCAAAAGGTATGGTTCCATCTGATGCATGGGAGGATATAAAGAAGCGTATGGGAGGATCAGGTTCTCTGAAGGAAAAGGAGTTCTACACTGGAAACAAGTATGCTCTCTGGATTGACTTGAGAACATTTCCAGACAATGGAATTCATGGAGGTGGCCTTACCTTGAACAATACTAGAGATGGTATCAAGCTTGAGATTAATAGGAAAGATAGGAAAGTTGGAGGCTCAGGAAACATGACATGTTACATAAACGTTATGGCTGACGCTTTGATGGAGGTGATAAACTCAAACCTAAAATCAGTTCTGTATTGAGTATGGCCGTTAAAAACTTCCATTTCAGTGTGTATATGTATCCAGCGTTATTTCCCGCACAGGGAAGGAAAAGGAAGCCACCATTACAAATCAAAGAATGCAAGAACTCAGAGACAAAACACCCTTCCATTACATCATCACAGGACCAACAAATTGTGGGAAAACAAAGTATCTAGTCGAGCAACTCCGCGGACCTTTCAAAGACGTCTTTAACTCTATTGTTTTGATTTGCCCAACTTACGCGAAGAATAAAACATATCATGGCTTTGCCAAGAATGACAAAAATATTATTGTAGCATCTCTAGACGCGAGTAACTGTGATGAGATCAATGACCTTCTGCAGGAATCTGCGGACTTAATTTCAGGCACAAACACTTTGATCATTTTTGATGACTGCGCCGTGTCAAAAGAATTGAAGAAGCGCTCGAACAAGTTTGTCAATCTCGCATTCTCTGGGAGGCATAAAGGCTTATCCGTTTGGGTATTAACGCAGCAATTGACCTTTCCGCGAAAATGTAGCTTGTGTAGTTGCATTCCATAATCCATCACAAATAGGTACAAAGATGCTCTTTGAAGATTGTGGAGGAGACTTGGACGCTGACACACTTAAGAAGTTTGTGAAGCTTCTGAAGTTGGAAAGGTATTCGAGGGTATGTTTCTGTTTGAGGTATCCATTTCATTGTTATCTGGAGGTGCCCTCTCCTCTATCAAGTTGAAAACATGTAAACAAATTTAAAGGTGACTTACTACATTCATAAACATAGCGAACTCAGTCATTAAAGATTACGTTAAGGCTCCAGATACTCCTACCAATCCCCCAGCCATTCCCTCTGGAACAGCCAAGGGTGAAGATATCGCAACCAAGTGAGAGTCACTTGCTATTCTCGCGACAATTGGAAATCCCTCGATGTGAATATGGGTTTGGGAGATATCCACAAGCTCCCAGAGAAAGATGGTGAAAAGTACTATGTTGGATATCAAGCAGTCTTTGGGAAACAACTCACAGACGGGTTGTTTGACTCAGGCATTGAAGCAGCTTCAAATGCCGCCTCATACCTTCTTTTTGTAGATGATTCTGAAAAACTTTGCAACACTTGGAAGAATAACAAGTTGCTCGTTCGTGACCTAAGTACGTTTGCAGGTTACTTAGCTTTGAAGGGAGGACGAGGACAAGCGTTACATTTGATCTCACTAAGCATGTTAAATTAGATCACCTCAAACAAATATATAACACATTTCAAGATACTTTGAGCACATCTGAGGACCCACTTGAGAAACCACTTGAGATAAACTTAGAAAACCTCTGAGCAACCTGCTTAAAGGCTCTATAAGTGGCAACTATATGACTATAAACATGGTACCTGAAGAAATCTCTGTCCCTCTTGATTATATCTTCGACTGGGGTAATTTTGTTGTTGAAGAACCAGAAACTCATATGTTTAACAAGGGTGGTTCTACTGTAGAGTTGACTACTTCTAAGGTATACGTTTTGGGTGATAATAGTGAGAAACTCCAAATCTACTTTGAAGTAGCAGAGCAAAACATATTTGGCATCAATGGTATTTGGCCGATTAGAACAATCGAATATGAACAAAGTCGTAAGAACATTGAAGGGTTCCAAATTTGTTATCCTCTGACATCACTATCAACTATAAATAACCCAACCCCGGCAGAGATTGGTACCCGTCATACCTTCAACATGATGTGGGAGACAACCGTGGACGCTGTCAAGAAATTCTGTGAGAAGAGAAAGAAACATCGAAAGGTTCCCTCTTTAACCTACAACGCCTACATAGCATGTAGGGAAGATGAAGATTGGTCTTACGCAGTCAAGCCTTTGTATGACTACAGAACCACAGTCAATTAGAAAACTGGTGAAAAATATAACGATTATTTCAAGCCCATGCGAACTTACATCAAGTTGCTGTCGAAGGGTAAAGGCAAAAAGATCAAGTGTGAGACCAATATCTTTGGACCTGGCGACAGGAAGAGATCACCCTTCAAGTATATCGGAACTCATGGCGCTTGTCACCCCGTAGTACATTGGGATAGCATTTTCTGTGGGCCTCACGGGTAGGCTAGTTATGGGGCATCTAAAGGTGACTGAGATGAACTTCACCCCGAGTGTGATAAAAAGATCTGTATATCGCAGACGCATGCTTAGACCCAAATTGGAAGAGTCTGAGGATAGTGGAACTGACTATGATGAAATCATCTTGCCAAGTAACAGTGATGACAGTCTTTGAAAAATTGAAATCCGCTTAAAAGAATGCTGATCATATGTTGGTAGTGTCTTCACTACCCGCTCTAACGAGTGATGGCTTTTAGCACTTTTGACGTCCATCATGCAAGTTGTGATTTTGTGTGACTACTTATAACACGTAAGTAGTAACTTAAATGCTATCTATGTAACAACTAAAACATGTCTGAAGAAGCTGTTGAACAAATCACTAAGTTACCTACAGAGCTTCAAGCTCAACCGAAAAAGGAAAAAGACCCGAAGAAAGTTACTGCAAGTAAGAAGCTTGCAGCGTATAACAAGGAGACTAAAGAAGCTCTAGAGAGAGAGAGAGAGAGAGAGGAAGCATGAAGCTGAGAAGAAAAGTGAAGGTACATCAGAGTCCTTTTCTGGTGGAAATGAAGGATGGCAATCTACTGCTGTAGGTGTGCTCGTGGTGGAACGTACAGCCGCCAACATGTTATTGTGATATTTGGATATGCACAAATCATAACCCACTTCATATTTACGATCACCACCTCCGCAAAATACACCTGAACCATCAACGCTGACGCAACCTTCAAAGATACCTGTGCCCACTACAAAAGTAGGCCTGCAACGAAAGCAACTTAAAAGGATCACCTTCTTCACCTAAAACACTATAGACTTATGCATGTCGGGTAAATAAGAGAATAAGCTCATCAAAACCTTAGCTGACGCAGGGACCCTCATGGCTCTCGTAGCTGGAGTTGGATACGTCGGGAAAAAGGCTCTGAAGGAAAACTTTCTTGGGGATCCTAGTTCAAGCATCATGAACTACTTAAAGTTCTCACAGGATCTATGTTTCTCAAAACCTATTTAGAGGATAAAGAAATATTATCTAAACCAGAATAGACTTACGATGACGTGAGAAGAATTTCTAAAAAATCTAAAAGACGCCGCAGTCTTTATTTCACTCATTGCGATAGCTGATACCATTGCCACAAGTACTGCGCGAGAAAATAACATCGCTATCCTCTTGGGTTACGCAAGAATAACCGCAGCTATTATCATCGCCTCGTCTGTGAAGAAACTCATTATGAAAGAAGAAGAGGAATATGAATATGAAGTTGAAGATGAAGAAGAAGACGAAAACGCTTTAGAAGAAGATAGCAAAAACAAGTAAAAAGATGGCATCAGCAGTAGCGATGTTAGTGGGAGGTGCGGTTCTTAATGCAATAATATTTGTTGGTGGGTCTTACCTCGCAAAGTACTTATCGGGCAATGACGCAAAAAATATTTTGTATGAAAAAGAGAGGCATGACAAAGCCTTGGAAAAATGTCAAAAAGATTACGCTGCATATCAGGCGAAGAGGCAAAAGTTCCTTGACTGGGAAGATGAGAATAGACGCAATAACGCGATCGCTTCTCAGAACTTTGCAAACACAGATGAGGCTCTAAAGTAATATAATAGGACTTACGAAGTTGAACATCTGCCTGATGAACCTCCACAGTTTTCAGACTACTACAGACCTTCCAAAAATCAAAAATTCGCCGAAATGCTTTACATTGGAGGTACCATATTTGCTTTGGGATATATCATAACTAGGTTTTTATGAGTGAGATGGCTTAAGAGTTTTCTATGTTTGAATTCAATATAGAAAACGATGGCTGATGTGGAAGTTGATCCTGATCTTGATCTAACAGATCTTAATGAAGTAGAACCAACTGAAGGAGATACTCTTTTAGGGGCTAGAGATAATATAAGTGAAAGTTTTGAAATAGCAGAACGTAAATCTAAACGTCCTCTAGCAGAACGAGGTGCTACAAAAGATGATGCGATAAACATATCTTCTACTTCTTCTCGACGTGGATCGACAGAAATTTCTTTCATAGATGGTGTACCAGAACCTCCGGGGAGTCGAACGGGATCAGCGATGGAGAGAGAAAAATCACAAGAAGAAGCTTGGCGTATAATCAGGAGGTTATATCCTGTTGTAGATCATACTAAATTCACAGCTAGGATTAATGATATCGGTCAGGTGTTAATTAAGCTTACAAGAAGAGATGCTAAAGAACACCCCCTGTTCATAGGCTATAAAATAAACGAGGATTCACCAAAAACGATTAGAGATGCTCTCGGCCAAATAGATGTTGAGGCCCTCATGTCAATCCAAGAAGAGATGAGAAGAGGGTATAACCCAGATGGGTCAAGAACGCCCGATCACGATGGTGCTGGAGGGAGCGATCAAGAGATGAATGAAGCAATAAGACGTTATGAGGAAATCAGAGATCAGGCAGATAGGATTACTCGAAGAGTCGATGATTTGAGGGATGAACTTTTAACCGCTGATGAAAATCAAAAGGAAAGCATTAAAAATAAAATCAGACAAGAACTTGCAGATTTAGCTAGGTTTGAAGGTTGGGCTGAAGAAGTTCAAGGGAAGATACCTCTCAAAGAAAGAATCAAGGAGATATTATCAAGAAGCATGGTTTCACTGTGGTTGCAGTATTGATAGCTGTAGGTGCCGTTATAGGTGCGATTGTATCAAACTTGAAAAACGGATTGGCTACTTTGGGGAAAGGCTTGGGTAATGGCTTGAAAGCCATCGGTAAAAAGCTTGGGCAGTCACTCCCTGGAATGATAGGCGCTATTGCGAGCTTAATTTTTAGAACCGAAGGTCAGGTGATAGGATTTCTGGGGAAGCATGCTTGGCTGTTAATTGTGACCGTTGTCATCTTTGTCATTGAACAGTTTAAAAAAAAGAGGAGTTAAGTTCAAAAATGACTATAATCACCTCAATCAATCTCTGGTTGGTGCGCGAGAGATTCAGGTAATAGACTTTCTTCGTATCGCAAGACATTATTACATTATTGTAAAAGAACCTCAAAGATTGTTCAACGTAGATAATAATTGGCTTGAACTTACTAGTCTCGATGTTTTAAAACGTTCATTAAAGACAATCGACAAAGGCACTGAAATAATAGTATCAAATGGAGACTGGTACATCAAATCAAGCTTTAAACTTGGCCTCGGTAGAAAGCTTCACACCCAACTAGGAGTACCGAAAAATTCTTACAGCTGGTAAACTTTACCCTTTGATCTGGAACGGTCCAAGTTTCTTCGTGTATTGTGACCTTGTTGAGAAGCACGACTCTTATAAAAATATCCGCGGCACTTTCAACAATCCATCTAAATTACTAGCTGTTGTGCCTTCACAGCATTACCCAACCTTACGCATTAAATCACACCAAGGCGCAAAACTAAATGATTTCGACTTGTACATCACCAACATTGATGGGAGTGCTCCAACCTTTGGCATGTACTCATTTGTAATCACTTTAAAAATAACATGATCATCCATAGAAAGATGGATGGTTATAATGAGATTTACCCTTAATTGCCTCAAAACAATGAACTCACAGGGGAAAACTTCAGACTCAAACAATCTTCAGAGTGGCTAGCCAACCTTGAAATACAAGCGCGCAAGGAGTGTCTTTTTGAACGTTGCTACTGGAAGTGGTACTATGTCTGTGGCTCTCAGTGCAGGTGGATTAGGTACAGCAATGACTGGAGTAGGTCTTCCTGTGGCTGTGAGCTCTCGGGGGTTTATGTGCTGTGGTGAGTGTCATCTCTGGTGCTTGGGTGAAGATGGTTTCCAAAAATGTCAGCAAGCATGAGATCACTGTATCACTGTCGTGCGAAATTGAATACGATGAAGGATATTGTTTCCAAGGCTCTCGCGGATAACAATATTAGCAATGAAGAATTTCTTTTGATCAATTCTGAGGTTGATAAGTATCATGAGATGAAAAAGTCTATCAGGCTTAAATATCAAAAGCAGCCTTCACAACCTTCACAGAAGGGATCTACTGCTGAAGACATGAAGAGATTGGAAAATGAGATTCGTGAGGAGATCATGAAAAATCTTCTAAAAGCAGACAAAGCCGTGCGCTCATAAATTGCAACTGCTTCACAGTAGTCATGAGTACTAACTAGTTGGAGTCTGATTTCAGGACACAACCACCCGCATATAACCCCGACTATTGAAACGTGTACTTTTCATATCCATCATTTCCTGACATGGGAAATGAGATTTAAAAGTAAGCTTCTTTCATTTCAAAACACAATGAGTGTCTGGAAGAAATTTCAAGCGCGGTATCCTAATGGTGACTTGTCTAGATTCTTGCAAACAGATTTGTATGAAGAAAGCGATGATGCTATTTATTTCAATTCTAAAAAGGGCCAACTGATTCAGGTTTTTGATAAATCCATGTCCAATAAATACTACTTCAACGAGGAGGTGAAAAAGTATTTGGGTCAACCTGCGGTGTCGACTGTGAATATAGTTCCAGCAATTAATCTTTCGAATTTTCCTCAGGAGTTGACCTTGAATACAAAAGCAAAATTACCAGTTCCAGCTCTTGGACATGCTGACAAACCTCGAACTTTTGAATTCTCAAACAGATCAGATTTTTGTCACACCTACAGATTCTTTTAAGATGACTGAGTTTTGTGATGTCTTCACAGACACGAAGTTGAATCATCACAGCGCCAAAGAATCTCATAGGTGGTTGAATTCTCATGACATGAACTATTGGCCTCAGCAACTGAACTTTGCAATTTGGTGTGCGACGACTGGATGTGGTGTTAGTAATAAGTTGCTGTTTGAGGGTGCTGAACTAAAATTACCGAAACAGGTAAGATCATTTCTCAGGTTTCATGTGTATTTTACCATCAGAGGAGTCCTTCATGAACTTGGTGGTATCCAAAATTCTGTGGCTTTGCCAGGTGATGATGTTTTTGATCAGAAGAATAATACATATGATAGTCCATCATACAATAGGCTTTGTAACGAGTTTGGGATTTCACCGAGTACAGATTTCCGATTTCATCATGGAATGAATCACGGATTGGGAAACATATACATTTATTACTATAATTGGGGTTATGGTAAGACTGAAGCTCCTTATCCTGGAAAATACAAGTTCAGTGATGAAGGCGGCTCCGCTTCTGATGGTAACTTGATTCAATACATCACGAATCCATCTTCTGAAAATCAGTATGAACATTTTGTTCTTCCACTTACTTATGGGTTGACGAAGGCAGGTCAGGCGAGAATCAATCAATATATCGAAGCTTTTTTATATTGCATTTTAGGTGCACAGGTCAATGTTCGAAGTAGCATTCTTGGGAGACACTGGCAGCGCGGAAGAAGTCAGACGTAAGTTTTTAGTGCTCATGGAGGATGCTGTGAAACAACCTGACATCAGTAAGTCCGTGCAGAGATTTCAACTTGCTGTCCAGGAAGTGAAAGTTAAACTGGACTTGGCCATATCTCCAGGGACGTGGTTGATGCCTTCAAGGATGGTGATCAACACAGATTCCACGGTTGGATATAACAACAAATTGAAGCGTGTCACCCCTAATATGAAACTTGGGGTGAATTCTGATGTTAATTCTGATGGTACTGTGAGTGTTGGCATCAAACATAATCTTGGAGAGAGCAAAGTTAAGCTTCTACATGCTCTCCAAAAACATGCTTCGCGTGTCCTCAGAAAAGCGGCTGAGAAAGTTGAAAGTCTTAGTAGTAAAAAGGATCCTGAGACACCCAAGAGTACACATACAAAGCATGAAATCGATTTGATCTTGATAATGATAGCTGCGACGGCGGGAACTTGGTTGCTATTTCGTTGAGATTTTAGATGTATTTGTTACCTGAAGCGGGTAACAAAAAGAATTCTTATTTCTATTCCTATATCAATACATAGTTTTTCTCATATTCCCTAATCCACCGATTGACTTCTTGTTGTATATTGATGCTCCTACAAATTTTACAACCATACTTCTGCTTGTTATATTGACATATTTGTGTACCTCTACAGATTTTACAATACGTCTTCTGCCTGTTGTGTTGACATATTCCATCCCCGTCAGATTCTTTACTCACATATTTTTTCCTGCCATGAGGACATTTCTTAGGCGTTGGTTCATCGTCGGGTATTTCTTCACCCATATAACGTAATACCTCAATGAGTTTTGCTTTATTTATTTTGTAATAAAAATTGATTTTATGTCCTTTACAAGGCGATTGCTCTTAAATCTTTCAAAGTTTGTTTAGCCATATCTGATTCTATTAGATATAGATCTAAAAATATCTTTTTAAAATGCTTTTTCTGATTAGGGCAAAAAATTTTTTTGATCACTCGGGGAAATTTCGCGCGGGCCACTCGGGGCGCGCATGCGCAGAATTTTTGAAAAATTTTTAGGGAAGTGGAGGGTGGGGGGAATCTTTTTTACTGAGGGGGAGGGGGTGTGGCGTGACCTTGACCTTGGGAATTTTTGCATAT
>JAOBBB020099236.1:0-13344 GCA_025331005.2 Zoanthus gigantus
TTCTTTTATAATTTTTAAGTATTTGATGTATATACTTGTATTATGGCCAAACAAATCAATAAACTGAACTGAACTGATATTTTGAATTTGGAACCAGGAAAATATTACTGATACAGATTCATACTTAAATAATTCAAGGCTTTTCGTACAATTTGGAAGCTTTGAAATATTTCTCGGACGGATTAGTTATTTTAGATTAACGAACATTTTTCTGTATCGAAATTTGCAACTTGAACTTACATGTGCATCTCAATCTGCGTGCGATGATTAACTATAATTTTTATTTGTCTGATCAAAATTTCAGATTAGTGATTGTTCTTAGCTTGTTCTTATAAAAAAAACAGTGTTTAAAGAGTTTGACATTTTTTCAACAATTATTAAGCACTTTTTAAAACTAGAAAAATCAACCGGGACTTTCGATTGACGTTGTGATTTCCATACTTAACACAAAAGAAGTTGTTACAAGTGACACTAACCTTTGTCGACTGAAAAAATTTTCTAATTCAATTAACGTCTTTCGGACTATTTTGACACTGAATAATTTACCATCTCGAAAATGTTTTCTTGTTTCTCTTCTCTTAGAACCATCTAAAGCGCCTGAAAATGTCACAGCCGTGCAATCTGGGGCCACAAGCATGACGGTGACGTGGGAGGCCGTTCTCCCTACTGATCAAAATGGCAATATCACAGGATACACAGTGTATTATCAAGCTGTATCTGGGCACATAGTAACTAAGAAGGAGCACATGATAAAAGTTAATGCTTCATTAAGAAGATTAGAGGTGTCCGAACTGGAACAGCACGTGACCTATAACGTTTCTGTATCAGCTAGCACCAGTGTTGGAGAGGGACCGAGAAGCAAGGGAGTACTAGAAAAGACAGCTGAAGCAAGTGAGTATTAAGAGGTATCTCAAGTGCAGGTGCTTTGTATGTTTTTTTTCTAGATAATGTTTCAAAATGTTACAACAGCTAGAGTTTGATACAACTACCAACACACAGTGTAAAAATTGGATTCAATTATTAGCACTACAATTTGAGCTCGAATCAGCAAGGTTCCGTCCGATTTCATTTGTAAGGGTTTAGCATTTTTTGGGATATTTTGCGAGAAACAATTTTCTAAGTATCAAATAATTGAGAAACGGCTTTTAAGAATAATAAATAAAGTATTCAAGGTGTTACAGCAAACAAAATATCTATGTTTCCTACTAGCATATTGTGAATTTGGAAGCGGGAAAATATTACACAGATTAATACTTAAATAATTCAAAGTGTTTCGTTCGATTTGGAAGCTGGGAAATATTTGTCGGACGGATTAGTTATTTTAGGTTAACGAACTTTTTTCAGTATCGAAATTTACAACTTGAACTTTCATGTGCATCTCAATCTGCGTGCGAGGATTAAATAACATTTTTATTTGTCTGATCAAAATTACAGATTAGTTATTGTTCTTATAGCTCGTTCTTATAAAAAAAACAGTGTTTAAAGAGCTTGACATTTTTTCAACAATTACCAAACACTTTGTTTTTAAAAATAGAGAAATCAACCGGGACTTTCGATTGAAGTTGTGATTTCCATACTTGTCACAAAGAAGCTGTTACAAAAGACACTCACTTAACATCTTTCGGACAATTTTGCCTCTGAATAATTTACCATCTCCGAATTGTTTTCTTTTTTCTTTTCCTTTAGAACCATCTAAATCGCCTGAAAATGTCACAGCCGTGCAATCTGGGGCCACAAGCATGACGGTGACGTGGGAGGCCATTCCCCCTACTGATCAAAATGGCAATATCACAGGATACACAGTGTATTATCAAGCTGTATCTGGGCACATAGTAAATACCAACGAACTGATGATACAAGTTAATGCTTCAGTAACAAGATTAAACGTGTACAATTTGGAAGAGCACGTGACCTATAATGTTTCTGTATCAGCTAGCACCAGTGTTGGAGAGGGACCGAGAAGCAAGGGAGTGCTAGAAAAGACAGCTGAAGCAAGTGAGTATTATAAGAGATATTTCTAGTCCGGCTGCTGCGCATGGTTTCCTAGAGTGTATTTCAACGTCTAATAATAACTAGAATTTGATGCAATCTGTCGAGCTCGAAGTACCTAAGTACCATCGGAACGAATAGGGGTTCTAGTTACCGTATTTCACGAAGAGGAATATCGATTATCTAAAAATCATATATATATGAAATGGTCTTCAATAATATTAAATTAACGTTCAAAATGAGTAAATAACTTCAAAAAGTTTTGTTAGAGTTAAACGACGGTATGAGCTTCGCAGTAGTAACAGCAAGAGTTTCGCATGGAAATAGAGTTTATCACTATAATATATACTAAACGTGTTTACCTTTAAAAGTTAGTTGACCTGATCTAAAATATTGCTACTTTTTTTCGTTAGTTGATAATGATTAACAACTATCCCCCAAGGGGAGGTGTATAGTGGGGGATATTCCGACCCTGAGGGGGATAGTTGTTTTAATATTTACCAACATTATGAGATAAAATGCACTATATTTTAAAAAAAAGAACAACAACACAATGTAAACCTTTTTTTCCATTTTAAGTACGCAGGCTTGCTGTTATTTTGACTTCCGCTTCGAAATCAACCAATAGTCTTGGTTATCACGAGTTACGGGAGCCAATGAGAGCTCCTGAAAATGGATATCGGTTGCTTTAGTAAATACTTAAACGTGACATAAGCGGGGAAATATTTCTAATACGGATTAGAGATATAAGATATATACAAACTTTTTCTTCCAGAATATTGTTTTCGGAGCCATTTACTTCATACAGTTATTTTTTCATCAGTATTCGATTAAATAAGAATAACCAACCGGGAATTTCGCCGGAATGAATTTGTTGTTTCCACAGACCTCCACACTTGCAACAAAAGAAACTGTTAAAAAACTGCGTCAGAGTTTCGATACGAGCAATTGAGGCATTTGTTCGGGAGAAAATGAGAAGCGTGTAAAATGGCCCTAATTTAGTAAATGTTTAAGTTTTTTCATCGTGTAGAAGAGGAGAATGTTCAGTCCTGACGTTTTTAACATTAGTCCTTCGTCGGAGTGAATGTGTGGGTGAGATAAATATAGACAGATAACGTGATAAGATATAGGAATGTAAAAATAAAAGAAAATAGAAGTATAGAAATGTGTGAGAGAAAAAAAAAATATGTAAAAGGAAGTTATAGTTAAACGTGAAGCGTTCATTTATCTTGTGAGGGTTTAGAGTGCCCAAAGTGTGAATTAGTGGTATTATGTTTTGGTTTTGCGACAATCATTATCGCCGTTGCTGAGAGATAGACCAACTACAACCAAATTAGAGATTGAATGATTAGAAAATTTAAAATGACGAGAAACAAGTTTAGAAAGATCGTTCTTGCGTGTATATGTCATAGACACAGAGGTGATTTTTGATGCGGTCACGTAAACGGCTTCAGTGAGAGCATTTATTACAATAAATAATATTAAAATGTGGTACAATGGAAATGATCGGTAATAATGCTCAGACTCATGTTTTTGTAGTTTATTGCGTAAATTTTTTTCTTTTGCTGTTTAAATCCAAACCAATCTTGTTTCCGGGTATGCATGGTTTGTTTTCGACATTCTAAAGGATTGGAAGGTTTGGAAAAACAAGCTCTGTCTTCAGTTTCCTGTTACGAAAAGTTTGCATTTACATTTTTCTCTTGGAATGCTCCTTTTGTTTCCAATAAAATGAACTTGAGTAATAAGTGATTAGCTGAACAAGTACGTTGAAGTTAATTTGTCAGCAAATATGAATTGGAGCTCGGATTCACCCCTAGACAGTTGTTTCGTTATTATTTTTGGGACTCGTCAGTATATACGGTGTAGTGAGCGTGAATAAACAGCCAGCTAAAAGCCAGCTGTTTATCTTGCTCAAAGCTGACAAATTAAAAACTACAAATTGACAAAGAAATCCTTAAGATCCTTAAGAGATTCACATGGCCAAACCCTGCTTCAAAAATAAACGGAATTTTATACATGTGTTTATATACACTAATACACTATCCTTGGCTGTGATCTTTTTTAGATCCTGCGTTATGCGGTCAGTATTTTGTATACGGAATTCTTCACAAGTACAGTCAATAAAATAAAACCATTTGTTAGGAAGTTTTCTTTTTAAAGTCCAATAAAACACAATTTTTTAATACGTAAAACAAACGATTACCTGTTTGTAGGAAAAGTTGTAGGAATCGGAACAGAAATGATTAACCATTCTTGATATCACCATTGTGTTTGTCAACATTCGCATTTATCTGTTTCTTTAAAAAATTACTAATCTTCAAATTTAAAAGAATATCTTAATTTTGTTTAACTTCAGTCGGTTGTGATCAATACAGTTTTTCTTATTTAATTTCTTTTATTTCTTGTTTTCCTCGAAACGGAAAGTACGTTAAAATACTTTTTTTTTCTGAGATTAGAATAGCTTGGTAGAGAGACGACTCACCAGGCAGCAAGATTGGAAAAGAGTAGAATTCATTCGTATCAAGAAAAAAGCTGGTATTCTGTAGAATGCGTTCGTCTAAAACTTTTCAGTTTTCAACTGTTAGTTGTGGTCCTAGAGGTTCCAACTCAATTTTCTCGCGGTCTCAAAACTGCATTCCACGCATACAGGAGATGTGCAAAACAAGGATATTAGAATAACTGACACATGCTATACAATTGTACTTAGTTTTAGCAACATGCCTGGACGTGAAATGAGAGCAACAAGTCAAATAAACATACTATGTTTAGGTTCAGCGTGGCTAAGGATTTAATGCTTAACAAGTATACTGTCTGGCCTGAACTCGTTTTAAAGTTCTTTATATATAGCTTTTTACCGCAAGCTTTTACGAAGGGACGCTTTTGTTATTTGTAGCTAAGGGGGGAGAGTCGGTAGACAAATTGAAAGCAACCCGAGTAATATAAAATTGTACCCCCCCCCCCCTATAATTTATATTAACCCGAGTAATTACAGTTTAATTCGACTTTTTCGTGAATTTTCTTTTACCTAATTTTGAAATTTTTACTTCCTTGCATTTTAAACACCGCCCCCGCCCCACTAGCAATAAATAACGAACAGTCCTTATGAAAGGCATACAATATACATTTGCTTTTTAAAAGTGCTAAATTAAGAGTATAATAATAAATTAGGTTATTGTCAATAAATAAATCAAGAATGTTATAACAACAAAAATGACGTAACAGTTTTGTCATGTTTCAAACGAAGGAATGATGTTTTGATGGTCGCCATATATGTTTAAGTTGTCTTTTGATGAGTTTAACAGCTAAAATGAGCGTTGAAAATATTCGCTGTTTCCATAATAGCATAACAAGTTTCACTTTCGAACTATAGTTTCGTTCCACAAATGATTCTCGTAGCATTTACATATCAAAAATAAGCAATTCATGCTGCAAAAGTTGTTTTTGTCGGTCCTGAACGGGCATAAACACGATTATGCCGTTCTCATTAAGGAACAGAATTGGTTTTTGATTTGCGTGTTACGAGAGTGAAATTTCAATGAACGAGGTTTCACCAGACATGCCCGGAAACAGCTGGATCAGAAGGCCATTTACAATATATATACATAGAGATTCGGGGAAAAAAACAGAGATTTATTTTGATGTCTCTTAAGTTGTAAAATTATCATATCTATTACAGCGCTGAGACAAATTTCTGTTTATGTTTAATTCATTATGGTAGTTGCATTCCTCAGGTGCTACACGGGAATATACAAATTTATGCCTTGTATTCGGTCAAAAAACAAGCTCAAAAAAACTGTTGTTTTCCGGGAAATACCGGAAGATTTGAGGACTTTGTCGGGAGGCAGGGAAAAGGAAAAAAACAATAAGTCTCCTGGCAAAACCGGGAGAGTTGGCAAGTCTGGACTTTCAATTCGGATTGAAAAACGGAATGAATTCATTTGCTTTTACAAGAAGAAAAGTTTGTTTTAATATCGATTAAGCACATAAACATAGTCATAGAGAGAAAATATGGGCTGAAGGGGATCTCGGAATGAAAAAAATTCGGAAGTCATGACTCTTAAGACAATTTTATTTTTGAAGAACTTCTTGTCCTGGTATTTCCGTTTCGCTATATAACTCAAAGATTATTACCATTTTGTCTTCTATCGCTACAAAAGTAATATCATATTTAGTTTGATGAAATTTTTATTGACTATGTACTGTGACGTACGGACACTCGTGTTTCCGTAATTAACATTTGGGGCAAATGATGGCGTGACTCAAATAACAATCAAAGACTCATGTGATCGAAATCATTCAAAATTTTTCTCGATATTGAGAGTTCTTCGTCTCTATTTTAAGCTTCTTTTCAATCAAAAAAGAAAAATCCCTTGGATTGTTTATTCTTGCAAGTTTACTCTTTTTTTTTTTTTTAAATTAACATAACATTGTCAAAGTCATGCACGAATCTGACTTTCTAGAAATTATTATTCCGCAGCATAGAGACAGGAATTTAATGTAAATTGTAATTCCAACCGTGTAAATTGTTCTTGTTTGTAATGCTTTTGTGTTGGAGTTTTCAAATACTCTACAAAACAACTCTGACAGATTACTATGTATTATTAAGAAACCCATTGGTTTTTGTCTATTAAATGTGTTTCTGTTGCAGAAAGAATTCCATTTAAATATCTAAACTTTCATAGAAAGCTTCAGATATGAACGAATAATTATCCAACCGTGAAAAGAGAATGTTCACATATTATGATTTGAGGCGCTCTGAATTATAATACTCCGTCCATTTGTTTCCAAGACTTTCTCAAGTATAATCATTTTATTAAATCGCTTGTTGCCAAAACTAAACTTCAGGAAGCCAGTCAAACTCTAGAACTTTCAGTCTTTATCCTTGCTTTCTTCTAGTTTTTTCGTCACTCGAGAAGTATGTCGTGGAGGGTAGTCTTAGTATTTTTGATGTTGATATGCAAATTCATCCAGGAAAAGCTTCGAGCGTTGACCATGGAGGAAGGAAGAAGAGGGAATGGCATTTCACTGAAGAAATGTTGTCTTTTTGGCGTATTGTTATTGGCACTAAAGGTTCCTAAAACACTATCTTCAGGTAATGCATGAAAACTATCTATTTTGACGTGTAGATTTTGCGGAAATTCACAAATTTGACAAGAGTGATAAAGTGATTGTTCGCTGATCGAATTACAAGGCCTATAGGGTCAAAATTGTTAAACTTTTGAATTTAGAAATGTACCCATTCGCAATAAATGATAAACTAGTAATACGATCTCAACTGCAGCTTTAAAGTTTTTTTATTATCTTGACTGAAGAAGTTGTCGCGTGTCACAAAGCGACTTACATTAGGAAATAATTACATTCATATTTTCACTCATCCAACATTTTTCGCTGTTATATTTTGATCGTAATGAATGCTGAATCTAAAACGAAACTTTGCTTTTCATTTCCGTTTTGGACTTTTGTCATCTAGAGCTTTGCTTACTTGTAATCCCACTTCAAATTGCGTCAAAGTTGAAGTAAATGCCTTTTCTTAAAACTAATAACACAATTTTGTAATTATTACTTATAATATAATGACTTAGTCTATTGTCTATGTGTTATAGTTTCGTTGTGTTCATTTGTTAAAAGCTTACATGTGCTTCAGTATTGCAGGAAAATTATAACACAGCTTTGTTTTCAGTGCTGATCTTGAGCAAAACTTATCTGTAGTTTACCTTTCTTAATCATCATGATAATGTGCTTGTATATTATGCACCTATCATCAGCCATCCCCTCGGGGGGGGGGGGGGACCCTGGGCAGTGGTAGGGACTTTGTGAAAAAACCTTTTAAAAGCTTTTATTTCCCCCCTCCTATATGGGGACCACTTGGCTAAAAGCTGTAAACTTCCCCCTCCTATATGGGGACCACTTGACTGGAAGCTGTTAATTTCCCCTTTCTATGTGGGAATCAACAACAATTAAAGTGCAGCCATGATGGCAACGGTAAAATGGATTATCCCTGAGAAGTTATATTATTTGTATTTTCACAGAATATAAACAAACACAGATAATCAATTTCAACTTCTTTTATTCAGAAATTCAAATAAAACACAACATGTTTCTCATATGCATATCTCAAAAAGCAAGTCATTTCTCTGCCTTCCTCAAAAAGTGGCAAATGAATGTGGAAATGTGTCATAGGATCCAATGAGGCAGCTTTATATTTCAAAACAAAAGCAAAAAATCAGTCGTACACCCTTCAATTTCTCTGCCTTCTTCAACAAGACATGCAATCCAAAACAAATACACTTTTTTTTCTGTAAGACTAACCTTTGTCATTTAATATTATATCTACCATTGTCCCAAATGGTACATATAAATATTCCAAAACATCATTTTCAAACTGTTTTTTCAGTAATTCTCCTCATTTCAAATTAACAGCTCATAAAAATAAGAACAATTTATGGCTGAAATTGCCAAAAAATGGTGAGTGGCCAGTACTGGCTAGTACTTTGTGGCCAGTACTTTGTGTTTTGTGTCATATAGTGTACTTCATAAAATCCCCCTCTTCTTCCCCGCGGTGATTGAAAAAAAACTTTCTAATTTCCCCCACCTATATGGGGCCATCATCACTCAATCCCCCGGATAAATCTCCTTATTGTTTTGTATTTGCCTGGGGTCCCCCCTCCCCCCCAGGAGATGGCCAATGATAGGTGCATTAGTCTAGATATTTTCCTATTATTGTGCAGAATGTTGTTGATGCATTGATTGGAGCCCAACAGTTTAAAGGAAACAATAATAGTAAATAAAACCCCTACAATTCTCCCCTTTATTAAGCTGAAGTAATTAATACCATCAAAGTGTAAGACCTTTCCCAAAATATATATGGCAATTTCCCAAGGGCTTAGGGCTGGGCTGTGCTGATAGCTTCAGCAAAGTTCTGAGTTACATTAAGAGCTCGGATTGTTATATTATGTATTACAAAATTTATTGATTTACAGTACTTCTACTTTGAAATGGAAAAGGTCAGAATATATAAGCCATAATTATATTTAAACTCATGTCATTTGTTTTCAGACTGTTAACTAAACTGAACTTCCAGGTCTGCTATAAATATGACCAATCTTGCAGTACAAAGTATAACTGATTTATTTTTCTGCAGCCTTGAGTTGTTGATACTGTGAAAAAAAAGTTTTAACTAGTAAACAATAAAATTTTGTACAAACCTTGAGTTGTTACATTTCGGTCACATTCTTGTTAATGCTTTGTATATCTTTTTAATATTAAGTGAATATATGTTTCAGAAATTTCAGAAAGATTATTTTTGTTACCTGGAAAATTATTGTACTGTATATTATATATGTATATTATATTATATATGCAATCTTTATTCACTGCCCGAATTCCACTATATGATTGGTCAAAATCGATCACATGTCTCATCAATGTCTCTAAGCATGGTCTTATCACAATTACTCATAAAATCATGTATTAATTAAAATGGCTGAAGCCACCAGATTTGCAAAAGTACAGTAAAAGAAGACAAATTTTTGGAGATTATGAATAACACAATTTCAAAAGTACAAAGAACAGACAAGGTGAAGTGCTCCTGTTTTTAAAGTACTGTAAATTCTCACATTATCAATTAAAACTGTAGTTTTGTAAGTTTTGTCTTCACTGATTATATAATGCAGCAAACGAAACCAATTTATTTGTCTCTCATTGACTGAATTATACAGTTTCTGTAATATCAAGTTTACCAAAGTTCTAAATATGATTTTTTTTTCATGTTTTAATGCTGCACTCGGCTTTGTCTTAATCAATATTAAAATTTTCTCCTATATTGTAATTGTATAGCTGGATTGTGGTTCTATTTGATGTATTAAAAAAGAATTAAAATAAAAAGATTACAATTACATCCCAAGAAGCCTAGCTGTTTGGTGATTAAATAGAAATTGTTGACTGTTTGTTTTTCCTCTTATGCTGTTAAATATATTTTATTAAATATTTGACCAAAACTAATAAGAAATATATTTTGTGAATTTTGCATATATCATATTATGTTCATTGATGATATACAGGTACACCTTTCAACTTGTTTTCCAGTGGACATGTATAGAATTTTTATGTAGTCCAAGATAAAGTATACAAAATTTTTTATAAAATGCGTTGGAAATCAGAAGATGAATGGAAAATTCCTTCATTCTACCTTTAAAACACACCCATGACTCTTTTTGCTCTCATTGCGACCGGCTAATATAAAATGCATCACCTGATACAAAATGACATTACGGGTGTCAGGCAATATACCCCTTCCAATTTGATATCTATCTTCCGATTTGTCTGCCATTTGTAAACAAAACAAACATTTTGAAAATTTAACATTTTAATGGAAAATGAAAAAAACGTTTTGCTAAAACTACTAGTAGCGAAGCTATAAAAAGCCTTGTTTCCAGAGTTGTGCTAGGAAATACACAATGAAGCTTAATTTTCTTCTCGGCCAACTGTTTGTTATTTAATGTTTTTAATTAAATTTCTATTTTGAAACCTTTAGCCCCAGGTGCTCCAGCAAATGTCACAGCCTACAACACAAGCTCCACTAGCATTCGAGTAACATGGAGAGAAGTTCCTGGTGTAGATCAGAATGGTGTGATTCTTGGATATAATGTATTTTACAAGCCTGTGAACAATGGAGATGAAAAAAATCAAACAACTGATAACAGAACTCTAGCAGCCAATCTAACTGGGCTTGAGGAGTTTGTGCAATATAGCATCAGTGTGAGTGCTTTCAATAGTGAAGAAGGGAGCAGAAGTGATGCTGTTCTTGTTTTCACAGCAGAAGATGGTAAGTGCTTTATTAGTGTTAAAGTTTTCATTATCTTTGGTGAATAATTAAAATATTACTGAGTGAGTGGATCTGGATTTACAGTACCCCACTTTAACAGCAATCTCTCCAACTCCCATTCTCCATCTCGCTCAATTCATGGCATCCTATATTCATTTCATTTCTTATTCTATTCATTCATACATGAACTAGAAAAATTGATTATGTTAAATATGTATACACAACTGCTTCTATGGTTGGTTTTATTAGAAATTGTCAAAGGCTACTAAACAGTATTACCTTTCCTGTTTTTAATCTGTATTGTATTTTTCAGAAACCATTAGTAACTTTCAATCCAGTACTAGTCAGGGCTTTTGGAATTTCAAGAAATTACATGAAAAAAAGCAAATTTTACAAATTATGCGATTTTGAGTCATTTATATATTTAATTTTGCAAAATTGGGTCATCGTGAAATTCCAGAAGCCCTGACTAGTCAGTCCACAGGTCTGGGAAAATGCTCCATTGGCCAAACTGCATTATTTTAAAATTTTGGTGTCCCACTACTGTATATATTATTATCATTTAAACTTATATTTTGATATTTATTATTGATTTTACTCTCTTCTAGTGGTCACTCATTGTTTAGGTTGTACAATTACCCTATATTTTCTGATCATACACCCTGCAAGTTGATCACTTACCCTGTTTTACTGATCCTACACCTTGCAGGTTGTTCATTTACCCTGTATTACGGATCCTAAACCTTGCAATTTGTTCATTTGTACCCTGTAATACTGATCCTACTGATCATACACCCTGCAGATTGTTCACTTACCCTGTATATTGATCCTACACCCTGCAGGTTGCTCGCATCAGTACTTGAAGGAAAACAAAACTATTTTCCTGAGTGACCATACATTGAGAGCTTTTTATGTGTATAGACTTTCCCTTAAGCAATTATATAGCAAAAACAAAAACAAAAGATGGAACAGCTTTGAACAATGCTTCAATGTTGAAACTGAAAACTGCCAGTGTTCTGAGATCTGCTCCTGTCAATCAAGCTGATGTGAGCACATGCTGCAGTTCACACCATTTTTAATTTAATCATTTACTGATCACTTGCTGTTGTCTTCGGTACATAGGCAGCAACTAAGCAATTGTATCCCGTTCTGGATATATTTTATTTTGATCACAGGAACAAAGGACCAAAATTCAACCAATCACAATGCTCGTTTTGTTGAGTGAAAATTTAAGTACAGAAAATTAAGTAATATTTACCAATTACTCAAAACAATTTGCGTTAAAAGTTTGAGCTGTTATATTTTAGTTGTTTACATTGTGTTGACAAAAAGCACCTGGAAGGGTAATGTTGTGTTACATGTAGTTCATATTTAAGGGTTTTGTTTTGTTTTTTTTTTGCTGGATTTATATATTAATAACCTAACTGGAATACTTGAAAAAAAATTAGTTTAGATGAAATTTTTTCTTAGATGTACATGTCTATATTTATTTTCCACAGTTCCAAGTGCTTCACCACAAATTATTAATGGCTCAGCCATAAAATCCACTAAAATCAGAGTCAAGTGGGAGAATGTTGTTAAAAGTAAAAGAAATGGAATTATATTGGGATTCAAGCTTTATTACAGGGCAATCGGAGAGTTTGTAGTAAATAAAACAGTGAGGATCAAAGAAGTTAAAAATGGCAGTGAAGTGGAGACAGTTCTTGAAGATCTGGAAAAGTACATGAAGTACAACATTTCTATTTTGGCTTTTACATCCAAAGGAGATGGGCCCAGTAATACTGAGATAACAATACAAACGCGTGAAGATGGTAAAATATTTTATTTCCCATTTTGTGTATGTTAAGTATGCAATGCTGTTGATACAGTAACTGTTTTGAAAAACGTGTATTATATGTACTGTGACAGGTATCTGTGTGATAAAGCTGTGAAGAAAAATCCTATCACTGAAGTGATACGATATTACTTTACGGCATTTTTGTGGCTATCTGCTTCATAGTAAAAGCCACTATGTCACGACCCGTGTCTGTCCGTCTGTCTGTATGTCTGTATGAGTGAACTAGTATACGCTACTTCATATATAACATAACATTCTAAGTGTTTGTTTTAGTTTCTTATGTAGCGCAATAGGTAAGGTGCACGCCTCGCGATCGTTAGGTCGCCGGTTCGAAATTGGGTGGCTTAACTTTTTTTTTTCTTCTTCCTCTCATTTTTTTTCCTTCTCTTATGTTTCTTCCCTCGTTTTTGTTCTTCCCTTATTTTTGTTATATTTTAATAAAAAAAATATTACGTGTGATTTTATTCGGTCGTGACTAAAAGCACACACGAGTGGAACACGAGTGAACACAAGTGACCACGAGTGAACACGAGTGAACACGAGTGGAACACGAGTGAACACGAGTGAAAAAATTTTAAAAAAGAATTTAAATAAAAAGAATAGAAAATAGAAAATTTGAAAAACAAGAGAAAAGGAGAAAATGAAAAATAATATTTTAAAAAAAACATAAAAAGGTATAGAAACAAAAAATTTA
>JAOBBB020099336.1:0-13343 GCA_025331005.2 Zoanthus gigantus
TTCTTGGCTCTACACTTAATCTCCTAGGTATCTCAGTTCAAATGTATTTAAGACATTCGGTGTTGCTTTCCGTAGAACCACATAATCGGAAGAAAATGTGCGTTGCAGTTAAAATTCATTCTTTCGTATCTTTTTAAAACTATTTTGCAGTCGAGATGAAAGTTGTACTGAAGGATTTATTTTCTTTTTTTGAACTATTTCCTAGCACGCGCAATTTCTCTGTTCTTTTGTTAACTTCTTGTTTTGCAATTAGCTATTGTTTAAACGTACAAGGTCAAAACAGTATCTCAGTTGCAACTATGGTTTCGTAATTTCCCTATGATTCCGAAGTAAGCAACTTTAACCTAGAATTTAGCTGAATTTCTGTTACACATCACGCGCATAGGTAGGCTTCCAGGAATGGAATATTTTTCAACATCATCTCCATTATTGCTACCGCTAGTAAGACTATCTAAAAACGTATGCAGACACTAAATTTATAAAAAATATATTTAACAAAACTTGGGATTTACATAGTTGTCCAGCCTAGGTCTGTATATATAGTGAAAAACTCCGACATGCTAATTTTCCAGAGGTCAAAGTCCATGAAAGTTAAGCTTGTGGCTCTTTTCGTTTTTTTGGTGCAATAGAGAGCTAAGCATCACGTTTATTTCTACAGAAAACGGCAACACTTTTTTCCCACTTTTGCCGGAACATTAGATTCATTGGGAAAAGGGGTGCATATTCCCAAAAACTATTTCGAGCAGGCTTCAAATCCAAGAAAAACAAACGTGCGAATGAATTTACCACGAAAAAACCGTGCAAATGATTGAAAATAACTTAATTGAAAATTAGTGAATTTGCACTAGGTTTTGATTCTTTCCTAGCCATCGTTTTGGGTAAATCTTGAGACTTGACAAAAAAAATTCCTGCAAAGCAATGGTTCAAGGGAAAAAAACGAACACAGCTGTTCCGCCTAAAAAAATACCTTGCAAGAAAGAAAGTATCCCTAAAGTATCTGATGGTCCGTCCCTAACTGAGACTAGTGCTTTATCGTGCGAATTTTTGTCATTGTTTTCATTTAGTTTCGGCGGGAGTGGTTGGCGTAGTTGTATGATCTCTGCTTTCCGACAAGGAGGTTAAAGGTTCGATCCCCGACTCTGCCGAGCCTAAACTAACTCAGCTTTCCATCCTTCCGAAGTCGGTAAATGAGTACCAGCGTCTGCTGGAAACTAACCTGCGATAGATTGGTGTCCCATCCAGGGGGAGTCAAATAGATATCTGAACAGACATAGCTATAATGCTGCTGAAAAAAATAGCAAAACAGTTACTGTTCATCAGCAGGATGCCTAAATTGTGTGCAATTCTACAATTGGTTTCGGCTCCATCAGGAAAACTCCTGTAATTTTGTGGAAAATTTCTCATCAGTTTCATAAACAAAATCAAAACCTGCAGAAGCATCTGACTCATAATTGCACATTAATCGCTCATTTTATGTAGACATAATTTGAAGTTGTTGCTACTGTGGCAGAAATTATTTGATATCGTCGTTTTGTTTCTGCCGAGAGAAAATTTGGGTTTTGGTTCTGGAAAAGAGAATTCTTTACTTTGAAGAACTCCTGCAACTTTGTTATCATCGGTCGGTGAACACCATGTTATCAGAGAGAACGGTACAATTCAAAGCAGTCGAATAAAATTATTAACCGCGTTTATGATAGAAACGCCGCTGTTTCTTCTTTTACTGTTGACTGACCCCGTGCGTTTTTAAAATTTAATCTTGACTACGCCAACACTAAATTCAGCCTCAAGATAAAGGAGGCACTGTATATGAATTGGTGTAAGCCTTCTTTAAATCAACAGGTTAAACATACCAACCTGAAGCTTTGTTATTAGTATTTATGTAAGATTTCTTATTAATATTTATGTAAATTATTCTTCACTACAAAATTTGTCTCCACTCAGTCTTGTATCTGATGGTGGTAGTGGTAACTGCTGAAACTTGTCGGTTTTTAAGCTTAAAAGTGTCGTCATTTTTGTTCAATTAATCTTGATTACTGGAACTAATCAGTCTCTAACTATGATAACTAACCTTTATCGTTTGATACTTTCCTACTGACAGTATTCCTTCTTAGAAAATGTTTAAAAGTGACGGAACCCATTGTCCAATCATATTACCCTGATAGCCTGGGGATTCTTGTGGTCCACTCATGACATATATATATATGATGACGAGTATAAACTCTGTTGTTGTTTCAAAGAAACAGTTAATAATTTTTTGAAGTTTTACACGCGTCCTTTGTTCCATGATACAAAAGATCGACATTATTTAATTAAGAAAGTTGGCAAATTTTCACTTACTTTTCTTGGAACAAACCATTCCAGTATGAAAAACAGCAACAAGTCAAGAATTGCGAGAAAACAGAAGATTTTTCCTGCTACTGGACCACAGTTGTAAAGTCTGTTGAAAAACAAAAAAAGCTTCAATGAACGGACATCTTTTCCTCTTTCGTTAAATATGGTAGCGAGGTGTGTTGTAGCTACATAAATTGAACAGATATAAAAAAACTGGCCCTCGCTCGTGAGTATCACTACTAAATTCTGTTTTTGACGTCATGGACCAGTAGATACCAGCCTCCCATCGCCTGGTCAAGATGAATCCAGAATAGATTTTTCCACACTTTAAACAAAAATTACACCATGAAAAAAAATCTTAATAGAATTTTTCTTTTGCCATCACCATTAGAAGGGTAAGAACGTTTTATAAATACAAAAAGCCCACAACTGGTGTGATACACCTTAACAGTAATCTGCAAATATAGACAAATCTTACTAGCTGTGACAGCTGCATGGTACTGGATAACATGGAATGGTAAAAGCCATCTTGAGCTTTGTCAAAATTCAATGTGACAATATTGAGAAAATGTTAACAGCAACTAACCGTCTCAATCTCTCATTGAAAGGAACAATTGGAGACTTCGAAACTGAGTCGTACACCTGTGAGAAGATAAAGGAAACAATTTTTCTTAAAATAAATTGCTTTGAAAACTAATGTTAGGGCGGAACAAAATCGGCCCGCCTCACAGCTTTATATTTTATGTTTGCTGACTATATATTAGTTTTTATATTAATTTTCAACAGTTATAGATCATTATTTCTAGCGGTTACGCAGGCTTTCTGTGCTTGTGAAAATAAAATAGCTAAAGCTTAATCCTTTTCCAAGCCTAGCTGCTCGTTGAAGCCAGCGCTTATCTCTGGTTTCTGTAGTGATAAGCTGTTGACATCCTTTGACTCCCCCTGGACGGGACACTAATCCATTGCAGATTAGCTTCCAAAGAACGTTAAATAACATCAGAAACAAAGGGTGAATTACTATACAGCTTGCGCTCATTTCGTGTTTTAAGACTAAAATTCAGTTGTCCCAACCCTTGAATTATACTTCCTATATAAAGTTCAGCAAGATCTAAGTTGGTGTTGTCTGGATGTGATCAGCAAGTTCTGTAGAAATCGTGAAAGATGTGATTTAAAAGCGCTTTCTGTGACAAAAGTCTATAAGAAAATAGTGAAAGCGCAATGCTTGCGGGATGCGTCTTAAATAATTATCAAGTATAGATAGCACAAACGTGCTAGTAGCTAACTTGAAGCCACTTAAATGGGCACTAAGATGCCCGCTTACAACTTGGCCTTAAAGCCTGCTTCTGTAGCTTCAAGTTAGCTACTAGCACGCGTGTGCTATCCACATTTGATCTATACGACAATGTTTTTTTTCTCTAAAGTATAGCAAGCATTATCTGACCGGGGATCGAACCGGGGACCTTGTGGTCGGAAGGCAGAGATCTTACCAACTGCGCCAACCACGCCCGCTGATCGGTGAAAAATGACAGGTTATTTAAGTTTGATAACCATTGCTGCTTCCGAATAAAAAAAGCTTTGGTCAACCTGCTTGTGGGGCATGTCTTCTGTTAGCTCATCACTGGCCAAGAGGAACATTTCTCCACACTTAACACCAAAGCTAAAACTTTAACTCTCCAGTTATAAAACCATTAAAACTAAACTCACTTCCGCCTGGCTGTAATCAATTTCAGTCCAATTTCATTTACAATTAAGGTGGTTCCTTACGTTTTTATAATGACAAGTCTCTATGCTAATTTGATTCTCGATATGTTATTAGCCCTTTATATCAACAAAGGCACCTCTTGGGGAACTTGGCACATGACAAAAATTATAACAATCGACCCCTTCAAACGAGCTGTTGCCATGTCAACAAATCATTTGAACAATGAAACCAGAAAAGGCTAAATTTAAAGTGGTTTCACAGCATTTATAGAAATGAAATACTTAGAAATGCAAAAAGCAGCGGCTAGGGAACAACCTATATGACGAGTTAAGTGAAATATTTCTTTCAGTATTACTATTATGAGTGTAGTACACATTCCGAAATTATAAACAAGTTGGAATTTAAAAACTTTTTTAACAAAGATAAAGGTCTGTAGACTGATATCTTAAAAACTTGCATTACTTTTTCTGTTCGTCTTGCTACGTTATCCCAAGTGTACATGTTACAAATCCTTTGATGTGCAACTTCTGGCGGAACTATGTTTCCTTCACGAACAGCTTGAATGGCATCCTTCAAAGCGGCTACAAGAGCTGGGAAAAAACAGTTTACGTTAATTCTCTTGTCGGCTACTGTGTTTTGTGCACAGTGCAACTGAAGGACAAAACCACCGCCTGGTTAGCTAAGTTGGCTAGTTGGTAAGGAGCCAGTCTATCGTGCGGGAGGCTCGGGTTCGATTCCCGGCCGGACCAACACTCGGGGTCTTAGAATAACTGAGGAGAAGGTGCTGCCTTTGCTCTAATAACTGCAAATGGTTAGACCTTCGCGTCTTCTCGGATAAGGACGTTAAACCGTAGGTCTAGTCTCTCGATCCTTTTATTGAGGGACTTAAAGAACCCACACACTTCTCGCAAAGAGTAGGGTAGTGATCCCGGTTTTGTGGTCTGTCTTTGTTCCTTACACTAAAGGCCGGGGCACTTCTTATCGGCTGCAAGTTGCGCTTTAATATGTGAGCCACTTTAGCGGACTTTCTAAGACCCTCAACTGTCTGATCCAGACTATATACTTGTAAACAGGTTCTGAAAAGCCCCGTAGGGAGAACTTGTATATATATATACATATACATACAACCACAACGTAATACTTGGAGGACAGAGATGGTGTAACCCTTAGCTAATAGGCAACTATTCTACACGGCCTTTCAGGGAGTCGTCTTAAGTGAATGATTTAATTGAGGAATTCAAAAATTTCCTTAAAAGATGAACAGGTGCTCCTTCAAGGGATTGGGTAAAAATGGAGTAATAACCGTCTGATTTTGACATAGCTTTGTTTCAGAATAATTTTGTTTAAGGAAGGAATAGAGTTGATTTCAATAAGAGGCAACGAGAAGCTTTAATTTTAATGGAGCCGAAACCAGTTGTGGAATTTCACATAATTTAGGCTGATGCCACAGTAACTGTTTTGCTATTTTTTTTCAGCAGTATTCTAGTTATGTTCAGATATCTATTTGAAATAAACTGAAATGTAGTTTGACCTTTGACATGGTCTAAATTTAAATGACTGAATAATTCAGAGAGAAATTAGTATTATTTATTATCTTTAAGTCGATTTTTATTTGAAATGTTAATTTTTCCTGTCCAACGTTTTCAACATTTTTTAATGTTTTGCTGAAGGGCTGACGTTTGAAATGGCATCTTTGTGTTTTCCATACGGCGATGATTCAACTTTTCAACTTAGAGTTGACTTTAGATCACGTTTATTTGTATTAGATTATCATCACTAAATGTCGCTAAAATGTTCAACATAAGTCAAGTTCATTCATTAGTTAATTTGTTTTGATCTTGATAAACTGAAAGCCAACATTTCAAGAACTTCCTTCTCCTATTGGTTTCAATTACAGGCGTTTGAGTAAGGACCAGGAGAGTAGTAAGCATGTAAAGCTGCAAGAAAGACAGAAAAAGCTGAACGTGCACTGGAATCCTTCTTTTTCTACAAAAGGTTTTCTGACAGTTTACACTGAAGCATCCTGTGAGAAAAAATCCCCTTAGCACCTTCTTCGTTGTTCAAAAAGTTTTGTCGAAAGTCAGTTTTGTTCTGCTAAGTGTTTAACTTTGAGCTAGAACAAAGACGATTTGTAAGTAAGAATACATTAGAAACAATAAACATACGTTATGGAGTCTAAAGATGGTGTACATACTCTTTTGCCTTGCCTTTATAGGGACGAGATAAGTTAATGTCTTGTTTTGTCCTGGTATCTCGAGCATTGGCCCTCTATTGTGCCGAGCTAGGTTAGATCGTTCGAGTAATGATGTTGTTTTAGACAAAGCGTAAGCATTTACTTTGTAAATTCGTATCGCTAAGTACTGCGCTTGCAAACAAGTTCTCCTTTCTGTCGTTATCCTTCATTAATATGCAGGATTATTCAAAAGCAACTTTTGTAAAACGCGTGGTCTTCCGACCTGTTCATCTATCCCGCTTTAACACAACTATAGCAATTAAACAGGTGTGTTTCGGAATATGACTCTGTAGTTGCAAAATACTGAGGTTTCAAGCAATTTGTACGCATTTCTTAAAACCTTCACTCTATGATATATAAGCACAAGCGTCCCCATCTGTTCCCCAAGATAAGAACTGTCCTCTTACCTTTCACAAGTGTCTTGAGTTGTCGGACTCTATGAATTTTTTACATTCACGAATCCTTCAATGTCAAATCAATATACGGTGCGGTATATATTTTTCTTACCTGTGGTCCATATTGAAATATTTAGATAGTTTTTCCTATATAGCTTATCCAAAGCAATTTTTATTTCTCATTTTAAAAATTTTAATTCCCCTCCCCTCCTCCACGCTATTGTGAATATGACCTGTTATTGTTTTTGTGCCGTACCCTAATTCGAGCATTGCTATAGACCCTATGCCCAAAATGGCGGCGATTTTAATATTCTTTTGTCTACATTCAAATTAGCCCTACTAGCCTCGTTTGTGATAAGATATTCTTTTGAAAGTTTAACTCAAGAACGAGGTTAGTAGGGCTAATTTGAATTTAGACAAAAGAATATTAAAATAGACGCCATTTTGGCATAGGGTCTATCCAATTTCTCAAGAGTGGACAAATACAATAGCAGTGAATGAATTAGGGTATAGTACTACAACAGTAACATGTCCTATAGCAACAATAACACATCACATTTGATGAATATTTTGACATTTTACTCCAGCAAAAGTTGTCAGAGTTATACACTCGAGTGTTTTGACGAGCTTTTTGACCATCGCTTCGACACAGTTCCAAACGTTCGCGCCTTTTAAACAAGCTTGAATTTTGTTGTGTGCAACGTTTTTGTACGGCTTTTCATTTTGTACGCTTTTCACTTTGATTTTTCAAAACGGGATTCAACCCTTTAATAGATTTACCGAATACCGGATTAACAATCATTGAAGATCGTTTGTTTTGTGGTGGCGAAAACAGTGAGCAAAAATATGCAGATTTCAGGCTTTCATTTACAAGATGGCGATGTTTACTTAATCGAGGAACCTTCTTGTTTTGTCGAAGTATGAAAACACTTCAAATACTAGTTCATTGAATTTTTAAACTTACTTACCAAAGGACTGCTGAGTAAGTTCTAAAACAAGGAAAGTTAAATTTTCTTTTACGTTTTGAGTTTCAGCTTTTGACAATTGCATTGAATGCTTCACTACTTGCTGCTGAAAATTATCCTGTTCGCGTTAATTTTTAAAAGTTGTATTTTTTAAACTTTAAGCTTTTTGTGATTTCGACATTTTAATTATATTCGTAATTATTTAAAGTTCTAATTTGTTAAAAATTCATACTTCAAGTTCATGAAGTCAAGTATCGCGCCGTGCAATGCATTGAACTCAGATTGCATATTTAAAATACCTTTCTTGCTGCATAACTGTGGAACTGAAGATTTATCGGTTAGCAATTGCACAATACAATGTGCCTTACCCATGCGGAACCTTGTTACAACTTCGACATTAAAGCATTCTTCTGGTATCAATCTTGAGGGTGGGTATGCCAAACGATGAGGACAGGTAGCCGGATCACTGAAGCTGTGTATTGCCAGTGGCGGATTTAGGGGAAAGGCCCGGGAGCCCCGCGGTCGACACAGAAAACAAGATGAATAACGGTTTGATTTCCGAGTTGTGTTAAAATTTAAATCATCATTGAATAAGTATATTTACTTTTCAAATCAAAAAGAAACCGAAGTTGGGAAAAACAAGACGCTCTTGGAGCGTATACTTGTGCCAGCTCGTGGATAAAATGTGAAAGCTTTTGGTTTTATTGAGTTCTGATTCTATACGCAAGACTTGGCTTCTCAGTTCTAATTTTGAGCAGCCTAAATTTTGAGGCTACGAGCCGGCCCTGGTAAAAAAGGTTTTACGACTTAGTGTCAGCTGGTATCTTTATTTCTTGACATCACTATTCCCCAATGTTCCACCAAATTTCACTGCCAGAAATCCGCAAATGTAATTGAATTGGAGGGACCGCGTGGTTTGTCGAAGTTTTGCTCTCAGCGGCAAATCAAAACGTATCGTCTAGCAGCCGCTGTTCAGTATACCAAATATTACATCAAGTGGCTGCGTTTCCAACGTGGTTAGTCCTTGTAGTGTAGTGGTTAACACGTCGGACTAGTAAACCGGGGTTCGATTCCCGCCAAGCGCTTAAAAAATTGTTTTCTCTTCTTTCATTCATTACATCAAGTGGTTGAAGACCTCGACACAAATAACAAACAAAAAAAAAAATTGCGAGCCTAATGCACTTATCAGCGGCCATCCCGCGGGGTTCACCCCGGGAATCCCCGGGCATTAGTACCTAGACATTTGCAAATTCCCCCTACCCAGGGCCAATATTCTTCCACGAAAAGCTACTACTGTTCTTCCCCGGGGAGCATAACTTGAAAGGACTCCCAAATTGTAACGAAATTTCCTGCATAATTTTTAATAAAAGTTTAACAAAAACATATACAGTAAGCACAAATAGCTAGTCCACCTGTTTTCTGCACACAGCGAGGTTCAGCTTTATACCTTGTAAGTCAGAGAATGACAATTTCAACGAACATACACTTACTTCGGCCTGTGTTTACTATACACGGCTATACAGGGCTCAAAGTTAAAAACATCCTAAGTGGCTTTTTGCCAGCGACTAGATGGAAAAAAGTAGTCCCAAATACTTTGTTTTTTTACGTATCTGTTGGTCTCAGTTTAGAGCCTTGTCAAATTACTTGCAATTGAAACAAACAATTTTTTTTATTTTCTTTGATTTTGCTTTCGAAATCTTCACGCAGGGTCCATGGTACCAGACCTTGCATGTTTTGCCTTGTTTCTCGCACATGATCATGAATCTGTGAAAAAAAAAATTATATATATTTTTTTATTATGTGAAATAACGCTCACCGTACAACGGTAATACCCAGTCCCCGCGGTCCGGATCTTTCATTTTCAAGATGGCGGCGATGTTACAAATCGCGCGGGTCTTTCCCCGTGTATGTTGCCTCGGGAGTAGAAAAGCAGTCCAATGCCCCCGTCCCTGGCCAAAAATTGGCGAAAAAAGTCAGCAAATCCCGCGCTATTCCCCCGTATGACCCCGGGATCAACCCCCCGGGATGGCCGCTGATAAGTGCATAAATGCTAGCAGCCGTGGACACCTTTTTCGGCCCTCTAGCAGCCGCTTGAAGACATTCATAGATAGTTTTGTTTTTGAGGGAGTTCGGAGGGATCGTTGGTCTACAGTTTGAAAGTTGAGAGCCCTCTCCAAAATTCCTGGATTTGCCCCTGATGACAGCCGCTTGAAAACGTTCATGTATAGTTTTGTTTTTGAGGGAGTTCGGAGGGATCGTTGGTCTAAAGTTTTAAAGTTGGGAGCCCTCTTCAAAATTCCTGGATTTGCCCCTGATGACAGCCGCTTGAAAACGTTCATGTATAGTTTTGTTTTTGGAGGAGTTCAGAGGGAGCATTGGTCTACAATTTAAATGTTGGACAAATCCTTTTCAAAATCCCCAGATCTGCCCCTGATAGCAGCCGCTTGAAAACTTTCATTAATAGTTTAGTTTTTAAGGGAGTTCGGAGGGAGCGTTGGTCTCCAAGTTGAAAGTCGGCCCCTTCCCTTTTCAAAATTCCTGGGTCCATCCCTGATAACAGCTGCTTGAAAACGTTCATTGATAGTTTAGTTGTTGTGGGAGTTTGGAGGGAGTGTTCAGTAGAACCAGGAAGTGTTTTAGATAGTTCGGAAGCACTTAATAATTTTACTATTGTGATCTTTTTATTTTATTATTATATTTTTTGAGAAGGGGAGGGCTCATTTAAAAACATCAAGGTTAAGGGTCACCTAAAAAATTGCAGATAGTAAAAGGGTCATATCCATTTTGTAAGTAATCATCCGAAATTGGCACTAGCATACCCCTACCTCATAAAAATGAAGGATCTCTTAGCTCTATCCAACTCTTTAGACTAGCAAACCTAGCAGTCTGCTATCTTGCTCATAGTTTGCAATATTCTGCACTTTGGTGTTATTGGTGCAGAACAGGCCTAGTGTAAAATTGTTATTAACATCAAGTGAAGAGTGTGGAAACAGTTTAATTGATCACTGGTCAGGCACACTTCGAATATCCCATTTTTTCTGAAAATGCTATAGTATTTTAGTAGCTACACTCTTAATCATGAATGAAATTTAAACATTTTGTTTAGTATCCTGGCACATGAAATGCCAAATACAATGTTTGTAATAGTTTTATTTACTTTTTTAAATCCTGGACCTGCCTTTTGAAAAAAACTGTTTGAGTTACTGTACAGCACGTACAGCTAATACAAAAGTTAAAAATTAAAATAACCCCACAAAAATAATGTTTATTGGGGTCACTGCTAACAATACCTGAGCTAAAATACAGGATTAGTTGATACTAAAACTTAGATGAATACAAGAAGTAATGAAAAATTAAAATAATTTGATTCATTGCATGGCCTTTGGACTGCTTGCTTAAGTACCTACAACCAACTTTAGACCTGACTTCAAATTTGTTAAATATCTTATCTTGAATTAGTTACTGTATTGTAGAATCTAAAATGAACTTAGGGTTTACACTTCCTTTGAAATGCAGTTGATAGGAAACTTTCAGCATTAGGATAAAAACTTCTTTAAGAGGTTGAAAAGCTTCTGAATTTCTGTGGTTCTGATTGTCAACTTTATTATAAAGTTACAAAAGGGTTCCTAAACCATTCTATTTCTCAAGGTTCTCTGAAAAAGGCCACCTTCTCATTTCTTCTTGACAACATTCAAGTAATATTGCCATCAATTTATTCAAGAGAAATAAAAATGCCAATAAACAAACCAGTCTTTTAGCCAGAAACATAACAAAATTTTGAGAATCATTATGAAACTCACTACAATTTTATAATTTTCTAAATTTTCAAATTTAACAAGTAAGATGTAAATATCCTTTAACAGTCACAAATGACCAACCCTACATAGCTGCAGTGCAGTGTGCTTTTCATCAAGCTGACTGGTCACTGAACAGCAGCTGGCAAGGAAATACTACTGTAATCTTGACTATCTTGCTAGACAACTTATATTTTATCACGTCTGGTCCATCTGAAAAAAAAAAAGTTAGTTTAATAATATTTTTTATATCATATAGAATTGCTTAAATTCTATGGATTTCAAAGATTTGATCATTTTCATGAAGTATCAAGTTACCATGGCAACAAGAAAGCCCTGCAAAACACCCCATATTTTAACTTAAACTGCTCATATCTCAAATAACGAACTCAGTGACCCACTTTTTTAATTTCTGAAATGTAATCAGCATGGCAGAATGAACCTTTTGCAAAGTTAAACAAAATTCTTCGAAGGATATTCAGGCATGCTCATCACTTCCTTGCAATAAAAAAATTGGGGGCATCTAGTTCATTTTTCAGATATGAGCAACTAAAGCCAAAAAAGTGTGTTCTTGCAAGGCTTTCCTGTTTCCATGGTAACTTGTTACATCAAGCAAATCATGAAATGCATCTTGTTCAGCAGTAAGTGATGTTTGACATGGTACCATAAAATTGCTGTTATGTACATATAGTGTTGTAGTGTCAATCCTTCTAATTAATAACAAGGTCTCTTGAAAGTGTTGAAACTGGTTTGAGCCACCTCAAATAAGTATATCTTAAGTCTTGTCTTAATGGTTGTGTAATCCAAGTCAAGTTTACATGGCTCCCACTTGCTGGACAATTACTGTAGATACAAAAAGTCACTTCCTGATAGCCATGACCAGTAGATTTTTTCATGTACCTTTTTGTGTGTGATTATACTAGCTGTGTAAAACACTTTTGCAGTCCTTACATTCTTCAAACTATAAAAACATGTAATTCTGCCCACTGACTGCAATTGCTTTACTTCAATAACCTACTTTGTTCAGTGTCGGGTACAACAGGTATAACAGTCCAGCTATAAAAGAAACTTCAGAAGTAGTTGACAACCTTTCCCCAAATAGGACACAAAATTATCCAAAATTACAAACATTCAACACTTTTTAATGAAAGTGATGAAAAATATATTATACACTGTTTATCTATCAAACGTGTGAACACTTTTTATTGCAGCAGCAAGACTTTACAAAGTTTCACAACTCGTGACAAAAGTAAAATTATATTAATAATTAGCAATGATGGAGTTTGTGTATAACTCAAACCTTCCGGTCTCTCTTTGAATGATATCTTCACAACAAATAATTTATGTAGCATCATTGGTTACTTTGTGTCAAACCACACCTTTCTAAACTCACCTGCTGCTCTTGCGAGGAGGGTGAAGCACTTTCAGCAAATGTGGTGGCTACTGGTTCCCCATCATCTTCTAACTCTGCTAGTTCTTTAGCTATGAGGGCTCGAGCTAGTTTTATATTCTGCGCTTCATTGTAGTGTTCTTTTCTATGTTTATCAAAAGCTTTTTTGTGTTCTATAAAAAAATATTTAAAGATTGCTAGAAAGTTTCACTTGTAATTCTTAGCTCAAAACCAAACACACGCCGTAACACAGTTTAAGAACTGATTTAACCTTTTATCCTAAAACAAAATATTTGAGAGGCTGCTAACTTTTCTAACTTTTTGGTTTTCATACTAAGGAAATTACAAAATGTGATCGATTCCTCGTTTCTCAATATGTATTATTTATTTTTGAGTTAGTAGCGAGGACAACCAAAGAAGACGTGGACAACACAAGTGTAGAAGGAGAGCAAGAGGGTTGGTTTGGAGAAGGAGGATGCCATGAATTGAGCAAGATGGAGAGTGGGAGTTGGAGAGATTGCTGTTAGAGTGGG
>JAOBBB020099426.1:0-13341 GCA_025331005.2 Zoanthus gigantus
AGCGTGATTTTAACCTTAAAACAGATTTTTTTAATTTCATTTAACTCTTTTGACTTTTATTTATAGTATATAGCAAAGTATTTTTGTTAAAGAAACTTTTTCTTCTTCATATAAAAATTCTCCATAACTAAGTTAAAAAGGTTGAACTTGAAATTACAATCAATTTTGATTATTTTTAAATAGAAGGATTTAATTCCGGATTAAAAGATTTTTTAAAAAAAGCACCAGTGCAAAGTTGTAAAGAAGGATAAAAGTGGTCTGTTTGAATCATTTAAGTTTAGTGTGTTTCAGCTGACCTAGTTCGAGCAACGATTTGTATGCTAAAAGGACTAGAGATTATTAGTGCAATTTCATTTCAATTCTTCAACATTTTTATACGTTATACCCGGCAAATGTGACTTCGTCTCTAAAAGTTTCTGAAGGATTAATTTTACAGAAAGAACAACATCTTTAACGGCCGTGGCGGGAAAAGGAAAGCTGCGGGTACAGGAAAATCCTCTAATTTGTTACGTATTTATGGCCAGTACTTCAGGATACGATTTTATTATTGGCTCTTAATTTAAGTGTTTCTTTTCCAACTATCCCAGAAATTGAAGACTTCAAAGTTGATCATGAACGTGATTATGGACGTTGAACATAATGATCAAAAAGGAGGTTCAGTTAATGCGAAACTGAAAAGAAAATAGAGTTCAAGGACTTAGTTTTTAAGCAAAAGATTAAAAAGTCATTTTTTTCTATGTTGAAACAATGATGCGAAATGTATATTTAAATCGAGAAACGGCGATAATCAGACTAATGTATTCTAACTGATGCCTGTTCTAGAAAACTTGATTTATTTTTTTCAAAACAAAATATTGTCTATTCCCCGTATTATTACATAAAACCTGTAGCTGAAAATGAACATATGCAAATATAACATATGGAGATGTCAGTTGTAAATATTGTGTTTATATACGTTTTGTATTTCCGCCTTCATCTTTGTTTTCAACCGGATCATTGAAATACATTGAATTGTTATAGCAAGTTATTGATATTTTGTGTTAATGGAAAATTACGTGTTTATGTTACTTTAAAAATATATACAAACGATTAAATGTGAAAAACTTTTTCCAAAACTGATTGAAGAAATTGTATAATGTAGTATATTTTGCAAAGGTACTGTACACTACAAAGTCCTTGAAGATATTTCGCGTTTCTTGCACTGAGCGAGTATAGCCAATTACATAATAAACACTTTTTCAGTATTAAGAACCAGTAAACTGTTGTTCAAGCTCAATGTTCTTTTTTTTTCCAGTAATTTGAGGTTCAAAATGTTTTTATTTTGTTTTTAACTGCCTAAGTTTTATTTTTGAAAGCTGCAAATCAACTTTAAGCCTCCTTTTGGTGCTTTTGCACGCTCTGTTACTGTGTTGTGAGGTACTGGTTTTCATGTTACAACACTTTCTTTCCTAATTTCCATATTTTCTGGCATATTGTACAGTACAATATACTTGTTACAGTTGGAGTTTATTTGTATTTTAACAAAGAGGTATGCATGAGTGTGATAGCTTGTTGGGTTTCACCATTGTTAATGTTATTACAGTTTTTTTAGCATTTTCATTTCTGCCTCAGATTGTTTTTAATTTGTTCCTATTTTTCAAGCGATCTGTGCCTTACTGTTCTTATTAAGTTTGTTCTTATTAAGTTTGTTCTTATTAAAAAAAAGTGTATAAGTTTTATTTTATAAGAACCAGAACTTTCGGCTGAGGCTGAGCTGTTCTTATCTTTTTGGCGATTTCAAAGGCAAATTGTTTTTATATTGTTCTTATTTCCTGATATTTCCAAACAGCTCTAAATTTGCCACAGTGGAGTAGTTATACCATAATATTGTTGTAAAACTGAACAGATTCCAAACAAAACGTTTTATCATACAGTATCGTACATTATGCAACGCGTGGGAACATTCAAGTTTTTGTTACCATTTTCGGCTGCGTTTTAAATCTCAATAAAAAGGGTTAGAAATGTTATTATGAACTTACATCTTCTTAGCTTGTTCTTAATTTCTGGGCAAATCTCAGTCTGGGTATTTTTATATAGTTTGTTCTTGGAGATAAAACGTAAAAAGAATTAGGAGGTGAGAGTTTGGGCGGCACAATCTAAGAGGCACCAATCTCTGTAAACAAACCGGACCACACACTGTTTACCGACTTGAGCCGGAGAAGATTAGCTTTTTTTCAAACACTATAGAATAATACCATACAAGTATTACCTAATGATTAACTAGCTTTAGAATAAAATTACAAGTATGAGGCCAGGAAAATGGTTATAAGCTTATTCTTTTACGTCTAAGTTTTAAAAAGATGTCAGCCTTTTTAAAACTATAAAACGAGAAATGAGTAGCCATAGATTTCCACCAAACGATAAAAAAGTTATAAATATATATAACGAATGACACGAATCCTTTCTACTCTTTAAGACAAAACTGAGGTCCAGAATATGGAAGGTTATTATATGTAAAACTGTCTTTCGGCTAGAAATTTGTTTTTTTTTAAAGGTACGTAGCTACAAACTTGCGTCGTTTTTATTTCTATTTCAAGATACAAAGTCAACAAGAAGAAAAAGTTGAATGCATTATTCGCTCACCTGAATACCAACATATACCATATAGCTTGGTCTTTCCGACTGAATTTCTGCTGCTCCAAACGTTATTTAATATCTACAATCGGCTGTGAATTGAATGCAATAAAACAGTGTGAGATTTTATAAAGACAAAAAGTAAACATGATTCCTGACGCAAATCTTCCCTGCACAGCGGTGGTTTCTGACAAAAGACATACTGTAATCGAGAGATTAATGTACTACATTGATTCAAAATATAAGATGACTCTAAATCGTTTTTATAAACGAATCCCTACCTATATCATGTTACCATATTTGAATTCAATATCGAAAGCATTTCGCCAAAGATCAAGGGAAAGAAACGCTTTACAAACTTATTAAATTTCACTGCGGTTGGCCATACTGTTTAATTTGTTCATTCGAGAGAAAAAACATCTTAATGAAGGAATTTATGACAATATTCTCAAATTCCGAATGTGTTCATTTTAAGGGATTGACTTCATGGGGCTGGCCGGATTACTGTAAAAATATTCACGCCATGACGTCTCTAAACAAATTAATGTTTTATTTCAATTAAACTATAGTAAAGAACATTTCTGACTTTTAGTCTTTTCTTCTTAGACATAGAGCTAAAATAAAAGACTTAAGAAATTCGTTTGTTCTCGCTTTCAATTTGTTTTTTAAACGCAATCAACCCTGTTATGTAACATTTGGGATGAATCTAAATAGATTTATATACTTAAAACTAAACACGAAACGAAAAACCAGCGTCAGACCATCAATAATATTTTTATTCTAAAATAGATCTTAATCAGAACAGTAAATAAAAGTGTATTTCGCATGTAAGACAAAGTGGGTGCGAAGGAGATTTCTATGCTTTGATAGCCAGGGTTTTGTCTAATCCCCACATGATTCGTAAGACCCATTCTCGAACTAGCTGTTTGATTTCTCGTATTTTAAAAAACAAAGTTTAAAAAAAATAGTTCTAAAATAAAAAATTTGGCCGCGGTGACATACAAGCACTACTACCATTTGTGAAGAAGCAGAATTTGATACCGGATAACCTTCGAAGTTCGTTTCTATGGTTTGGGCTCGCGAAATATTTGTTAGTTGTATGCTGGAGGAAGTCCGCATGGGTTTGAAATTCTACCGATACCTTTGAATACAAACCCAAACAACCACAGCATGCCTCATTTTTGAAATTTTTTCTTTCGAGTTGTTCGTGATGTAAATATTTATTGTTTGTTCAATTTCAATTTTTTGAACATCAGGTCAGGAACGAACTTGGCAGGCCGGAATTAGCGCCCATTAAAATTTTTAAAAGCTTTTATTTTCCTAATTTGCATAAGTGTTACAGATATTGTTTTTTTCCCTCAATGGACCCATTAACCACAAGAATTTATAATAAAGAACGGATAATTTATCTGGAAATGCTTTATTTCTAATGTTGAAATCAGATTTTGATCTATCGATCTTATCACAAATAAAATGTGTAGCATTTTACAGTATCGAGAGTGATAGAAGGATAAACTCACAAATTACAAAGAATTTTTTCCGTTTAACTGGTGGTTTTATTTCACTTATGTCTATCTACTTCCTTGATTTTATTTAGAAAATATTTGGTCTAGTTAGGACCATTTGTGTCTGAGATTTTAAAGCATCGTCTTGGCTATAACTGTTTTTGGCTTCAGTTCTTATCCAGTGTATTACAATCATTTCCATACTTTTCTTTCTGTTTTTAAAAAAACCGAATTCTCATTTGGCTGTATGACTCATTTGGACAAGTATTTTGAAAGGTAAAGCATTTACTAAGTCCAGTAATTGTAATGTTAAATTGGGTTATTGTTTCTTCACTGTTTTGAGATTATGACCAAAATAGTTAAGAAAACCTTTATCGATAAGTTTCTAAACTTATCCGCTGTCCAGCGAAAAGCACTTTTTTGAACAAGCTCTGAAATAGGAAACGTTTTGAGACAAGCTTTTTCATCGTACCTTTTTAGGCAGTTTTGCTAAAAAAGAAAAGAATAAAAACACGAATGACGGGGTTTGAAAATGTTACAATCATGCATGATACAATACTGCCTAGTGGAAGACAAATCGGCCTTGCATTGTTTGCCGTACTCTGCAAGGAGTAGGAGCAGGCGTGTAGCACAGTTGGAAAGTGCGCTGCTTTCTGTGCTGAAAATCCCCAGTTCGATTCTCAGTGACTCCAACGTCTGTTCCAACTTTTCTCTGATCTATGTAGCAGTAGCTTTAAATACCCGTAAAATGGAGCACTGACAGAGGGAGGGGGTAAAGGGCGCACCTTCGGCTTCTATGAACTGACGAAATTACCGACGTTAAATAAAGAAGCCTTTACCTTTGCAGTTAAGGGAAAAAATACTTACATATGTGGGAAGGAAAAACCAGCTCTTAAAAAAAACAGGCCTTTCAGAAGTGTTTTGCGTCAAAACGATACAGTGTCAGTGCGGCGTCTGTTTCGAACTATATATCAAATTAAAGCTTATAGAGCTGACTTTCAAACTATTTTTAATTTTTTGTGTTTTTACGTTCTAAAAAAACGATCAAGGTCAAAGTCGCCTTTCGAACGATCATTATTGATCTTTTTAAACTTACTTTAATGGTACATAGTCTGCCAGTTTCCAAACCAAAAGTGCTAAAACAAGGTTTGAATAAATGTTTTTTCATCGGTCGGTTGCGTTTTTTTGAATTAGTGGTCAAAAAAGTCAAAGGATTTTGTTCTCTATATATTGAAGAAGCTACTTTTTAAACTTTGCTGAAAAGCCAAAGTGTTCACGTTGAAGCCACAAATGTAAAAATTAACCAAGAATAAATGTAATTAAACCCTCAAATGTAATACAAATTGACCACAAAATAAATGATATGAGTGATACTAATCCGAGAAAAAAAACAATGTGGTTGAATCCAAGTTTTGGATTAATTATTAAACAAGTCACAACAATATTGCTACTTCATTTCATCATGCATGCACCATAGATTTACAAGCGCCGTAATTACCGTGTGGCTACGTCAACCGGGCCATTCCGAACTAAGTTAGCCAATGAAAATGCGAGTTGAAAACAAAAGATCCTGAACAAGTTCTAAAATGCGCGGGAATGCTTGGCGGAAAAACGGTTTGCACAAATGGATAAATTTCAAGTTCGAGTAAATTATTCACTCACCATTGGAGGGGAGTTCAAACTAATGCCGGTACTTGATTTCGGACTGAGTAGCAAATCTTTTCTGTCTCAATGAAAGTTAGCTATGGAAATTTAAAGTGTTAATTGACTTACATCAACAATGGCCGGGTTGACGTAGCCACACGATAATTACTGCGAACTGAAAACAAGTAAACACGAAAACATCAAGAATCGGTGACAAAAGTGAATCCTGACAATTTAAAACTTTTAGTTTAGGAAACAAGAAGTTTTAGGATGTAGGAAACATTTTTAACCCTAACGTAAAAGGGACTTATAAATGTAAACCTTAAAGGTATCAATAAAATGATCAAACAAAAAAGCAACAAAAAATTACAATATTAAAAAATCATAATTTACCATGCACTCGATAATGCAAACTGCTTCACCAACCACCACAGCCCTAATACTTCGCTGGTAGAAATCAGGCAAAAAAAGGTATCTACATTGTCTGTTGCTTACTGTTACCTCTAGGTGTGTGAAAATTTACTCAAACTTTCCAGCGCGAAGGTCTTTTATTATTTATTTATAAAGTAAGTTTTAAGATATGCAAGCCGCGGTCGATGAATAAAAGATTTAAATAAGGGAAATTGTTTTCAAATAACGCAATACGTTTCTAAAAGTTGGAAATAAATAAAAAATAGCCTTTTTGGCTTTGACATAAGTTTTTATTATTCTTGACTTAAGCCCAGAAATCTTGTTAGAAGCGATTAGTTTGTACGTGTATCTTCATAAAATTTGATGAAACGCCAAGTCGATTGCAAAACAAATCCCGATAAATATCCACAACCCAGGCTTTATTTTTCTCTTTTCAAGTTTGTACAAGGAAAGTATTGCTCTAAAATGAAGCACAATTCTTCAATAAAGTCATTGCCACATCTGGATAAAAGTTTTCACCGCAAAACACGGACTGAATATCGATAAATAATTTTCAATACAACATGATTAGAAATAGATCACGTTTTCGAAAATCAAGTTCAACTTTTCTACCGCGGACAACTCCGCAAACCAATGAAAACACGCAGTGTGGTGTCCACGTGATAACAATGCATAAAATAAATCGCGCTTAGGTTTTTTGAGAGATTCAAGATGGCAAGTGAACATCAGTTTTTATTATCTATCACAAAACCAAAATAATATATCTGTTCAGCTTCATCCTATCAAGATCAACAAAATATTTTGTATCAACTTGCTAGGCAAGTTTTATAAATTATTCGGCCTACAAAAGCTGGGCTCATACGATAACTTGCAGCGATAGTCAGTTAGCGTCACCTGTAACAAGGTACCGCATCGTTAAGCTAAGTCTTTCATTGGCGCTAATCGGCTCTCTCATCTTGGTTTCTCTTTTTGTAATTAATGGCGCTATCCAGGAGATTAGAGATTCCAAGTTTGATGGTGACATTCGAAAGTATTGCAAAATAGTTGGTTATATATCGTATGATTTCATATCTTGTAAAAGAAGACTAAATTCTCCCTTATATTTACGTTCTTGATATAGCTTTCTAACTCAAAGTCTCTTCATATACTTTTTCTTCCTTTTCTTGTTGTTTTCAAGTAGTAATAACTTTATAACGTTAATCTTTCTTAACAATAATAGCTTACAAAGAGAATTCATCTTTCTTTCTTCAAAGAATAAACTGTTTTACTTTACACTTGGCGCCCTTTTGCTAGTGGAAATTCAATAACGACTTTCGCAGCGGAATGAGAGACCGATGCTCCGCTCCGCGAGGAAACTGATTCCACTTGGTAGAAAACCGGCTCTCACATACAATCGTTTTTATAAATCATCAACTTCTATGTTATTCTTTAAAGTTATTGGTAAAAATCGAAAGGCCCATAGTAAGTTGAATACAATTTAAAGCACAGACATTAAAGTTTGCCGTCAATTCTGTTTCGGGTTGGACCACACTAAAAATTCTTCGAGCAGAAATTTCTTGTCTGTTTGTTTCAGGCTCTGCAAAATTACACCTCTCAGCTTTCCATATTTTCATAATTAGAAATTAACAAATTAAGATCAAGCCATATCTTGTATCTGAAATCTAATAAAAACGACCAAAAGTCGGTATCTCCAAATCTTAAAAACTGCAGTTCATTCACACTTGTTTCACTTTAGTGTCTTCCTTCAGTTTGCTGTTAATTCTGGAAATTTCCACAAGTTCTTCTGATGAATTAACATAAACTTTTTCCATATATTGGCAATCCGAAGCCAAATGGTTCGCTTTCAGTGCGCCCTGAGCACTCGGTTTCTTTTAGTTTTAATCTTGGTCTTTATCATTGTTTTCCCACGATGGATCAGTTGATTCCTCACGTTCTATAAAGTTAGCAAATAGTGCAGTGGTTTGGTAGATCAAAGATTTACCAAAACCTATTGGCAGAACAGCCAGTAAAACTTTTCTTTCAAGAACAACGAGCTTGTGAACACAAGTTATTTTTCTTCCTAATATTTTCTTTATATAGACCAACCTCGTACTCAGGCTCATTTTTTTCGAGCATGGGTACGAGGTTGTATATAGACTGCTTTCAAATTTTTACACATGCGCAGTTCGACTGGAAGTCCGATATTTTCGGACTTCAAATAGGATTTTTTCAATCTCTAGTTCCCGACTGCTCGTCATGTGAAACGAAGACGCTGGGAACGAAACTGATTCATCATATTTAATTTATTATTAATATGGACGAACATGCGCAGTTATAGCAAGGCCAGTATATTGGGCCTCGAAATAGAACTTTACCAGATCTCACTTTTAAGTGAGATCTGGGTAAGCGATTATTAATTGATAGCACAAGTGTGTTCGTAGCTGACTTGGAGCCACTATAATATTGGCACTAACGTCACGTTGGTATAGTAATAAAAGTGAGCCTAAATGTTAGAAACCATGGACAGCTGTTTTGTCCTTTTGGGGCCTCATCAGCATAACATAGCGTACGTGCTATTTAGAATCAATTAAGCTACATCCCACAATACAAGCATAATACGTTTATTTTATGAAAATTGTACTTTTGTAACGAGAGCTGTCTCTATTGTTACATGGTTAATTAAGGTAAGATGTCACGGAATTATCAAAAGCTACTGAAGTTTTTTATAACAGTGGTTCAAGGTTATCAAAAAATATTAGATAAGAATTTGAATCAATAAAATGTTTTTTTTGTTTTAAACTAAGATTTGAATTCCATGTAGTATAGATTAGCCGAAGATGAAGACCCGGGAATGACTCTATGATTATAAAAGTTATTAAAACTTTGTTTTTTTGTTAAAAACAATTTTTTGTTTAAAGTATTAAAGGCAATTTTAAAAAAATATGAAATGAAATAAAAAGGAACTGAAAAACGTAATATGAAAACCACCTATTGTAGAAAGTCAGAATACGCAACAATATAAAAATTTTCCCTCACTGCACCGTACATGAGCTTCAACCAACGCTTGGGAACAAATTCAATGTAGCTGGATTATTGCAAATAATACTGTATATGTTTTTGGCGTCAAATCGTTTTGTAAACTAAATCCACAATTAACAAATTGTTTAATGTTTCTCAGACTTTTTTTAACATTTTAATGATATCCAATAATGGCCTTAGGCTTAAGCCATTCCAAGGTTGAACAAAAAACAAATTTCTCAGCTAGAGCTGTATTTGCAGAATAGTTTTAACTATTAATATTAAAAAGTTTCTTTCCTTTCAACATTTTTTTCTTTTTTCATAGCTAATTTTCGTCTAGAGAAAACCTCAAAAAAAACTTTTCTTGAAAACGCTAACTTATTATCATTTTTATTGTGAGGTAAAGCGGTAAAGATTAAAAGGATCACGTCTCAGTTCGGTAAAGCTAGCCGCTTTCATTTTAAAGTAACTTCGAATGGGTGAAACAACCGGGAATATTCTAGCAACAAACCTTTCTACCAAAACGCTTCTCCTGGCAAAATAAAAAGAAATCCGAAATTTAACGTTTTCGGCCTAACAGTTTTTTATAAAATTCTTGGTCCGTCGCTCTTAAGAACAGGATTAATTAAGTTTGATAGGAACATAATAAAAAATCAAAATACTTCAGAGCCATATCAAGAATGCTTCGTGAGACAAAATAGCGCGGTATTTTTCATTTATCATGAACTTATTGTCCAAAGTGATACTAGTAGGTCTAGTACGGCACTGAAGTTTCTCGCCTTCAAGCTAAATGCGCCAGAAATTCAAATCCGAAGCCAATACGATTAATTCGCTGAAAAGATAGAAGCAACGAATCACAGTAAAGTAAAACGATTCTTGTTAATCGTGATTGTTGTCCGGACCCACACTCTTTTTCGAAAAACAGTTTTGCTTTTAAAAAATGACAGAAAAACTTAAGTAGATGTCGAGTCTATTGAAAAGGAAGCGGAAACGGAACCTATATCTAAAATGTTTGTTGTTTTCAAACTGCAAAATAAAGAAGATCTTGACCCGATAACACAATAAAGCAATGTAGTCTTCCACGAAATGCTTTTCAATAAAGAACTCAAGTCAGTGCGCACTCAACAAACAATCTGACTTTTTAAGGAAAAAGTGTACATTTAAAGAGAACTTTGTTTTTTGTGTTTTGCCAGTAATGAATATCTGGTTTTATTTACTTTCAGTTAGTTTTTATGGTTATATCAAGTAGTCTGCCGAAAATGTTATTCAAGATGATTTTAGTTTTTTAAAATGATTTTCACATACCATTAAGAAATAGCTACCTGGTCTTCATGGCATAAACTTTGGGTAATTTAGGAAAATATAGAGTTGGAATTTAGAAAAACTAAACTTGATAAAATATTAAGAATGCTACTTTACTACTCCTGCATCGACCATTTTTAGACATTTTCAAAAAGGTAGAAATATCTGGGTAGTTTTAGTAAATGTTTTGTTTTGTTTCGTTTATTTACATTTCTTTCATCACAATACAAAAGATGAAATTGATGAACAGTCGCTTTTTGCAAACTGGCAGAACTTGTATTTTTAAAAATTAAGTAGAGTCATCAGTTATCGCGAATAGATAGCATAACAGTGTGTTTTTATCACGTTCATGACATTTTGAAGTGGTCTTAATCATGCAAACTATAAATATCTGTTTTTAAAAAAACTCAACTGTTTTTTAGTATCGAAGCTTTCATTTTGTTAAAGTGTTAGTGCTCAATTTCTTTTATAACAATTTAAAAATAATTCAGACTATGCAACTTATAAAAGTTTTGGTGATTTTGATTGTAAATGAAGTAAAGCCAAAAGTAAAATCGTAAACGTTAAAAGCTCTGTTTCTTTGATAAGCTGTGTAAATGAGCTGTCGGTCATCATGTTTTGGAATCACACAGCATGTTCCAGCAAAACAAATATGAAAAAGAAATCACATAATCATTTTCAAAAAAACGAGAAGTTTTAACACCTGTAAGTGTTTTGAAAAATGAGATTTACACCCTAAAAGATGCATGATGCAGTATTTCACTACGGACTACGTGACATTATCGGAGTAAAAGATAAATACCAGTTCACCTCGGCTTTTATCTATTTAAGTAACTCCTTAAACGACAGCTGTCGAAAGAGCTTTAACAGGCAAAGACGAAACTATATCAATTTCCGTTCACTACTTTGGCGACTTGAAAATTATACAAAAAATTTTAAAATAAAACCCAGCAATATCCAAAATAGTGATTTTTATTGAAATATTAAAATATTAGGAGATAAGAGGGCGCATCAATGACTTTTTTTCGCCAGAGTGACTTGCAAGAAGAACACTCGAGGTCATGCTCCCCCTCTCAGAAAAGTCCAACTCCAAGACAAAGAAATTGCTTGGCGGAAATTGAGAAAAAAATGTTATAGTTTTTAAAATGGATTAAGCATTTGTTTCAGTGAGAAATTGTTGCCGCGGTGAGCTCAGAGAATTATAGAGCATCTAGAGAGTACACCATTCTAGCTGTATTACCTTTAATCGTGTGTTGTGTATATACATCACTATCATACAAAAACGACAGGAAAACATCATTTGTTAAAGGATTGGCTCCGAAATTGACTGAAAACTTATCATAAAAGATGCTTTTATAGTTTTCATAGTAGTAATATTAGCAAAGTTTGACGTGAGTTTTATAGATTAAATTATTAGTCTTGTTACCTTTGGATATTTTGTCGCCTCCTCAGTTTTCTCTTTGCAACCCTCGTGGACTAAAGGTGATTGTCTGGTTGACTGCGCATGCTCGAAAGCAATTGTTTCTTTATATTTTATGTAAAAGAAGTGATTACATGTCAGTCTATTTAACTGCTAAAGATTGTTCTTATATAAAGTGTGTGTAAGTCTTTAACATGCGTCTTTAAATCCTTGGCCTATTACTGGCGAAATATTTAATATTGGAGTACCCGTCCAAGAGGTATAGATGATGATACAAACCTGAGCTGCCCCACATCAAGAAATAAAGTAATTTATTTTTAAAACTTACACTCGCCCAACGCGAAGTTCTGTATTATCTCATTTTAGTTGTTTTTTTATCCTTGGAAATATTCTATCAAATAAACCAACTTTTTCTTTAAAAAAAAAAAGTATTTTAAGGCCAGATGAATTTAATTTCCTGTTTTACGAACATTTAAGCGCAAGCCAAACAATCAAGATCGCCGGGAGGGGGAGAAAAATACAACTAAAAATCCAAAATATGCTATTTACTTCAATACTTGGTACAAATATATCATTGTAATGATATGGTCATTATGAGATAAAAACCATTTTAATTAAAACGCTTACAAAGTTTTTTACGATCGCGCCATCTATGATTTGAGCTCGAAATAAATACATTTTATCCAGTTACAACCAGGGAAATATCATAGTAAACTCAAGTATATTCTCAGGTGCAAAATACCTTATTATAGGAAATTAACGTTAGTGTTAATTAAGGTATTGGAAATTAACGCGACTTAAATTAACGTGAAGTGAAGGGAAAATTACTTTCCAATAAAGGAAATTAACGCGTAAGATGTGCTAAAATTTCAAAATGAAGGAACTAACGCGACCATACAAAGAAACGGAACTTGTAGAGAAATTTATTGTAACACACTGTTAACAAGTTAACAAAATCCTAAACCCAAACGAATCTCGCTATTTCGAGGGTTCTTTTAAGCGTTCTTTTCAGATACCGGTGGATCTACACCCTGATAAAACAATGTTAAAAAACTCCAAACTATTCAAAAAGCAAACTTTTCGCAACTGAACACAAATGCTCGTGAAAATGTTGTCCCTAAACATAGCAACATAGGGGTTTAGCGGAAATTAATGCTCCACTTAATTAAATGCGTGGAAATTAACGCTCTACTAAATTTAGGGCGCGAAAATTAACGCTCACAAAAATTAACGCGACTTAGATTAATTTCCAAAATTCGCATTAATTTCATGAAACGTTAATTTCCTATAATAAGGTAAACGTCCCGGGACGCTTATTAATTTTTCAGTTTTTTTTCTCCACCCCTGGGGCTTATCAGGACCCCCCGTTTAGTAATTTTTCAAGTTCTGGTACGATCATCAAGTGGTCAAAATTTCAAGATATAAATTTTACTGATCAGTGTCACGTTC
>JAOBBB020099513.1:0-13340 GCA_025331005.2 Zoanthus gigantus
ATGATGATGATGATGATGATGATGATAATGAGTGTACATTGTTCTATTCCTCATCAAAACAGAACCTGTTACTCATTCCTTTAATACAATTTTTAAATTTCTTTTTTTTTTCGACAAGCTTTATTTATTCTATACAAAATCTCAATTTTTGTTGTTTATGTATTGCCTATAAGTCTTCCTAAACGACCTGCGTCATTTATCAGCCAGGCAGACTCCAAAGGGAATTACTATCTTTTCAAAAACAAAATGGTTAGTGAGCAGAAATAATGTAATAGGATATTTAAACTTTCTAGTATGTTTTTTACTTATAAATAAATCTTTTCAGCCCTTCAGCAAATGTGTGAGATTTGATGCATAGATTTTTATTTAGGGTTGTGTTTAGTATACTGCAGAATGTACATTAATAAGAGAAGAGGTCGAACAGGGGAAAAAAAAATGAACGAAATAAAGAGTTATCATAATTCCGATGTGTCTTTGAAATGAAAATCTCGTATAGAATAGTTTCGAACCTAATTTTTGAGTGGAAGTGGAACTGCTTTTTGCAGTGAATAGATCTTTACTGGGGAAAAACGTTTAAAAGGCTAATCAGGTGAAATATACTCTTTTCATTTTGGGCACGCACCTGCCACTAACAATATAGATATTGCAGTTTCATAGCCGTTTGCCTGTACTCAAAGAAAATTGAATTACCTCTGACAATAGGATGCAAATAGCTCTCTAAAACTTGACTAATTTTAAAAAGTTTACAACGGCTTATAATTCACATGTCTGTAGGTTGGCCTAAAATGCCTTCTAAATGAAGATCAAACGCTGTATAATTTAATTAGAAAACACAAACCTTAAACAACAAAGCTTTAGTGTGGTGTGAGATCTCAACGCAAAACCGGATTTTTTGTAACCGAAACTTGACGAAGAGTTTGGTGATCAGCAGGGAGTCCTTGTGTGTATTTTGTGAAATTTTTAGACAGAAAAAGTGAATGGTTGATGTATTGTTGACATCAAATAAAAGTGTAATCCTAACTGAAACCGAATTAACAAGCAATTTCTCGGTCAGAGTCATTCAGTGGTATATAAAACCAACAAGAGTTTTGGGAACTACGACTTTCAGTTCTAAAATTAAAATAAAAAGGTTGTTTAAAAAAAACATGCATCTGCTCTGGACCTGTCATACTGCCTTTTTTTTTTCTATTTGCTAAAGAAAAATTATGCTGCTTTGCATGAAAAGTCTTCGAAAACATCTGCCGGTCAAATTTTAGATATTGTGCCTAGTTTACTCCATTACAATTAAAATTAATTTTGAAAATTTCTATCAAAAAATCAGAAATATACATATTCATGAAGCTAGGCTATCAAAATGTCTAATTAGGATGAAAAAACAATGCGCCAGTGACGTTCTAGATGAAAAAAAACGCACCTTCTGTTGAGTTAGGTTGAAGGCCGTAGCATTCTCCTTGTTGGTGATGATAAACCGACATACTCTTCATGTGCTCTAAACAAGAAACCATTCCCAGTTAGACTATCAAAAGAATATATAATACAAAAATGAATATCAGAAAATGACAGAAAAAAACTTTCTTTGTTAGTTGACTTTAAATTCCACTCAAAAAAAAAATTCTCAACTTCTTTAAAGAGTGTTCATGGGAGAAGATAAAACTTCATGTCAAATAAAAATTAGACACAAAAATATTCGCCACCGCAAATTTGTGTTTTTGTGTTAATGGGTTTAGAAAATAGAATTTAGAATTATTAATTTCGATAAAGACCTGGCAAAAACAGTTATTAAAAAATAAGTTGTACTCATCCGGAAAGTTTCAATGTAAATGAAGACCCCGCTTAACTGACTCACTAAAAAGGTTGTAAAATTTATATTATAAGTCTGACATCCTGCATCGAAACGAAAACGAAGCGATACACTGTTACAAATGCATGCAGACATTTGGCACTATTGAAGCCTGCGTTTTGTTTCTAGAAATTAAATTAACTCTTGAGATAAAAAGAAAACTTCTAAGTTATTTGTAAGACTGGCAAAAGTGCAATGGGCTTTTTGAGGCATCTTAAATTAAGATCGACGAAAGATTGCGAAAGCAAGCTTTCTTTCGAAAATAAAAAAATGACAACTTAGAAGAAACGAAAAAATTAAAAAATACCTTGGTCGTACGGATTCTCACACGCGGAATAATCAACTGGCTCTTGTTTGATGTTGGTGTATGGTTGTGGTAGAACGGGCTCGTATGCAGCCATGCTGTCATAAGCGAACTGTCTGTAACCCTTTACACAGTGAAATGAAGACGGTTGTTGTGCGCAGGTGAACACGACAGGCGAGTTATTTGAGCTGTGCTGAGCATCAGTTATCATCTTTACGTAAGAGCTAGCATCATTCGAGGTATCCATGTTTGAAGTTAGAGTGCTGCGCGACGAATGATCTTGACTGCACGGCTTCTCTGCCGGTTCTGCTTTAATCCGGATGGCATAGCTGGCTACAGAGGTAAAATAGCCCTTCAGACAAAAATGCTTATTCATTTCCAAAACAAAACTAACGCGTTGAATGGTTCAAACAAAAAAGAACGCTTTATTTACATAATTGAAAAATGGGATGGGGGAAGACTTTAAAAACAAGCTAAATTCACCACTTTTGTTCTTCAGCATAATACATCTACGCTGATTATTGTAATAAACTAGATTTCATTCTTATAAAATACATAAATATTACAAAAAAACTATGCGATTAAAGTTCATTTTGCGGCTAAAAATGGGCTTTAAAGTTGTTTCGTTGATGTTTTATAATTTATCGATTCGGATCTTTTGATGTCGAGTGATCTTTCCAATGGTCGTTTAGATGGCTCCAAATTTATTATATTTGAAAGTTTCGTGCTTTTAAAGTGATAAATAAACTGGCCGCAGGCGATCGGGGTGTTAGAGCCTACAAACCTCGGCCACTGATAGCAGTAATTATATTTAAGTTCTACAGAAAGACGTTTCACAACTTGGCATGTGTTTACTAAGAAATCCACTTAATTAAATTTTCGATCAAAATTGTCTTCTAGTTCAGAGAGAATGGAAATATAAATTTTAAAATTTTCTGCTCTACACTGAGATATCTTAGTAACTGCGGAGAGACGTGTAAAAAACGCTTGTAGACCTTGTACTGTAAGTTTTGCTTTTTTCTTCTTGCTAGATCTGTTGCTCAGCTATTTAAAACTCAATATTGTATTTTGTGGTGGAAACTTACTTTCTCTAGTTACTGTGCTTGTGTTTGGCGCTTTTTCCATTTGTGGTACAAACTGTTCATCTGTTTTTGAGCAAGGATATTCCGCGGGCCGAGCTGCAAAAAGGTTAACACCGTTTCATCAAAACGTAAACCAGATAAAAAATTTTACGAGTTACAATACTAGTTGCCATCAATAATTCACGGTTAATTTGTACACACGGTCGATGGCTCTAACTCAATGTCAAATGACGAGAAACCGAGTTTTACATTTGTTAGCTTATTCACCTTCGTTAATCCACTGCTCTTGCATTTGGCTTAAATCTTGAAATAACTCTGAGAAAAAAGAAATCACGAACAAAGCTTTTATATCATTGTGTATTTCTTAGGAAACAATTATGTCGTCTGGCTGAAGAAACCAAAAGTTCAAACGATTAAGAGAGGGCTATTCATTACCTTGTGAATCAAATGTTAGGTTAGTGCCGTCTCTTCGCCGATCGTCAGACAAATACGACTTTCTTTCCTTCTGTACTGTCCTTGTTGCAATTAACTGAACAAGAAATATACCAAGTTAAGTTTCTTCAATACAATTGTTCTAAATGTTGTTTCGTTTAACAAAAAGTGGAGTGTTGTCTCACTTTACCTGGGGATACATGTGTGGTACTTCCTGGTCATATGAAGGTTGGAATTGGTACATTATAAGTTAGATTGAAACTAAACTCGCAGCGAATATACGTACTCTAATTATGACAAGATTACTTCGTCATTCAACCAGTTGTTTGCCTTGTCGTAAGGTGAATAAAATTTCGTCAAAATATAAACTAAAACAACACTCAAAAAAAGTCAAACTTCGAAATAAAAAATAGAAAACGAAAAAAAAATTACGTCCGTCTATTGTATCGTATCCGAACACTTTATCCACTTTTCTGTTTTTGTATAGCTTAGTTAATTTCACAAGAAATCTTTTACGTCCCTTTCTAGATATCTTTTCTCATACAAACCTTTCATTTATAGTTCCCCTGCATTTGATTGGATGAGAGTTCTGTTCAAGTTGACATTTGATTGGTCATTTGCAAAGAACAACTCACCGAGTGTCAATTTCATTCTATTGACCAATTGAGAACAATAAAATACTTTTGGCACACGTTCGGAGGAGTTGTAAATTTGCTCGCGCGTGGCTCTCGTGTTAGGAGTAATTCGAGTGAATAACAAACAATATTTCAAACCTGACCAATGACATGCATGTTTTAATATAAGTTGCTGACGTACTGTAGTTTGTTAATGTCTCTGTGACCACTTTTCTATGAAGGGATCTCAAAACACACGGATATATAACAGTGGTTGTAAGTTCTTTGTTCGAAAAGACTATCACAAAGGCAGATTTAAGGCATTGTTGACTTTGATCTTTTTAGCTGAAATGTAATAGTGGGGGGAGTTTAATTTTCGAGGACGTGTGAGGCCGAAGTTACGAAGTTAAGTTAGCCTCGAAGTTACGCCTCGCTTTTAAGAGCCACTAACGCTGGTGCATTGGCGTACGACGGAAGATGTTGCTAAAAGACCAGCTACTACTTGTTTGGCAGAATACGAGATTTGATGAGCTCTGGACTTGATGCGTTCTATGAAAAGAGACGAAATTTAGGAACAATGGAAAGCGTGGAACCCTAACATTTACTTCACTAATTGGCATTGTGTCTTACAGAAAATAAGTTAGCATGCTATTGTTTTAAACAAAACAGGTGACGACCAAGTATAGCTGGGGAGACTTCCAAATATTTCCTTCTCTTTCTTTCTGAAACGTTTAGATATGTCGATAAACACATAAAATATAATTTGATCAATTTCAGAACACCTCTTTTTTTTTCCTTTTGTTCTTGTTTTTGGACGTCTTGTTTTGTAATGTTTTGTCTTTGAAATTTTATCTTCAATTTCCAAATGAATATTTTGGCAGCATAAGTGGTCGCTGTTTCGAATGAATATTTTCCCACGCTAGTTTCTCGTAAATTGATAAAAGCGAACATCATAAACTTTCACTAAATTTCTTTAAAAATTGAATGTTTTCAACTGTCCAAAAACGTCACCACGTTTTTTAAGTTTAATAAACATTTATTTCCGGGCGAAATGTCTCATCATTCCAAGTTATTTGAACACAATTCAGGGAGACTTAAAAACAATGTAGGTTATCTAAAAATTTTGAGTAGATTTACTTTGACAGAATTTGAGTAATTATCGCTTAAGACTGCAAGAAATATGAATTGGTATAATATTAAACTTTTTTCACTAAATGGCCAGCATTTGTGATTTGTCATAGAAATTCCCATGAAACGAATTTAGGTTTTGTTTAAAGCTTGCGAATTGGATGTTTCAACTTTAAACCATACCCATTTGCCAGTTGACAGTCTCTGGTACAACAATTTTAGTGTATAACTTCGGAAACCGCACCTTTTTACTTTTTCGATGTTGATAAACATCATTTTCGTTTGATACGTACATTTTCTTGTCACGCATTGTTATGGCCACGTACGAAACACAGTACACTATTTTGACAGATCGCAATTTCATGAAGTGTCGTGCAAACAAATCTTTGGTAAGATAAATCCACAGAAACATCTAAAGAAAATATGGGTATATGAACACAGATTTATCACATTTAGGTTAATCAAAACTTCAATATGATAATTTGATGTCGGCGTGCTACTTTGTGTTTTAAAAGAAATTAAAACGTAAATTAAGTTTTAGCTACCTTCTCACAATCTTGCAAATTGTTTCCCTTATTTTTTAGAAAACTACAAAATCGTGATGATATGATATATGAAATTAAAACAACCACTGAAGCAATTTAATGCGCAAATATATATTGTCATTAAACGAAAAGCGTAGAGCGCGATTGGGAAGTTTAACAAAAGAAAACATTCTTGCATCTATTTTATTTCTTTGCTTCCTTCCTTTTGCTCTTCCTTAACGAAATTCCTTTAAGATGAATTCTATCAAATTTGTTACGGTAAATTTTAAAGTGGTCGCTATATAGTTACTACGTACTGACTACAGAGTTCTACTTACTCATGATCAATCACGCCAACACGACCGCCTCACTCGATCTAAAATATAGGTCAATCAAAGACATTGCGAAATAACTTAAGTTCAGAAAATTATTCTAAATAGCGCTTTTTTTCACTTCGGCCATTAAAAAAACAGTATTGCGTGACACGAAATTCAGCTTTTAATATATTTATATCTATTATATTTTTAAAATTTAAGAACTTGATTTTGGAAGAGTGAAAGCGTTGAGCGCCGGTCGACTGAGAAACACCTGACTGCACAAGCTTCGCATCAAATTAGTGTTCAGCAGATCAGAGTTGTGAAAATTGTCAAAAGCACCAGCTGCCAATTTTGTGAACTGCCTACGTTTACCTTTTTTATAAATATCTAATAATTCTGAAGCTTTGTTTTGAACAGAAAGTGCCATGAACCGTTTTTGGCTTTTTAATACTGTTCCCGGAATTGAATTCGAAACTGTAAACGTATATAGAGCTTTTAAACATTTCGCTAGCTTTTAACGTTTCTTTAAACGATAGTGTTCTCATTGCTGATATTTGATCAACGCTTATCTCTTCAGAGTTAATTTTATTCACAAATTTAATTTATTGTCAAGTTTTGTTTTGCAATTGTTGTTTTTGCAGCGGAGACCTTAAATGTTTGCTTGTCATAATACACACACCTTTATAACGAAAAGCAAAACAGCGGCTCTTTTAGAAAAATTCTATTCTCCTTTTCTAACGACAGCTTTCAGGCTAAAAACAAAAAAAAATTAAAGTGTTAATATTTGAGATAACATATTAATGATCGAACTCTAACCAAAAAAAACCCTTTGAACTTAGTATGATTTTCAAGAATCAAATTTAAAATGCACGAATCACAACTTTTCCTTAATTAGGTGACAATTTCAAAGAGAACATTACTCTTTTTCAGCTGTTCTACAAACACTGATTGCTCCAAAGCAAGCCAAATACCCACTAAAGTTAGACATTTTTATTTCTGGAAAGTTCAACCTTTGTTGCTTGAAAACAGATAAGTAAAACAACCAAAAAAAATTGGTCTTGTTTGAAAATTTCTAGAATTCTTATAAATTACTTCATGAAAAGTGCAAAAGTTAAAACTTCTAGTTCAAATGAAAATTTTGATGACGCACGGCCAGTTTTACACCTGTTGGTTGCTCTAGACCGCATGCGTGGGTTATGAAAAGAATTAAAGATGCCCGCAGAGACAATTCAAAACCGTTTCGTTATCCTGAATTATAAACTTAGCTATAACGTGCCTCGTATTTTAACATTTTGGTGGGGTTTCTTAGTGTTTTTGCAAACTTTAAATTTTCAAAATCTGGCACGTGCAGTCTTGACACTTTGCAAAGAAAAGAACAAACCATTCGCTGGGCGAGCTGAAAATTATCGAAATCAAAAATATTAGAATATTTAATTAAATTATATTCAATTTATTTAATTTATTTTGACACAACTCTTTTGTTTCTTAAGTAATCTATAACTTTAGTTTTTCGAATCATAATTTATTGTGTTCCTGATATCAGGTTTTAAATCAAGGGGCAAAATATGACTTCATGTGCTCTTCGAACTTTACAAATTTCATTCGTTAATATATTTTTTTCCTGCAATCTTTTTGTTGTTGGACTAAAAGCTTTTTTTAACAGCAGCTTTAAAATGCTTGAAACGAATTTCAGCAGTTTAAAAGGCTTAATGAAAATCACCATAAACTCAACTACTTGACAAGATTCTTCCGACGTATGAGAGATTCTGTGTGCTTTGTGTTCATAGACGCAATTTTTAAAAACTGGAATACAGTAAAGACATTTTTTATATGTAATCAAGAAAATAAGCGAAAGGCTGAACTGAACGCTTCGATGAACAGTTCTTTTCCTTTATTTCCTTGATTACATGTTAGAAAAATTCTCTATTAACATTCTTTGTTGATTCAGTTTGTAAAATTTCAAGGGTGGACTTTTACGTTTCTTTAAGTTTCCTAAGTTCGAGACTCAAACAACAAACTAACGGACCAGTTTGTTTACAGAACATAAGAAAAAGTTTTCCATGGTTTGTTTCACGTATGCTAAAAACTAAATGTGTAGTTCTCTTCTATCAAAATTAATAACAGAGCAGACAACAATGCGTAAAGAAATATATCAGTAGTGTTTATAACACAATTACTTGCTTACGCAACGGACAAGAAAAATACAATAAAAAAGAGCAGTTTATTCAGTTAAAAAGTAAAACAAATGCACCGCTTTTCAAAAATGGAGAGTTTTTTTTCATGATCAATTTGTATGGTTCATATTTGCTCGATGTCAAATCACTTTTGTGAGACTTCATTTATTAGTTCATTATTCAGTTATACGCTTTTTTGACCATGATTTTTCCCTCTTTTAGAGAGGGACATGTTTTCAAGTTTAATCTATATATTGTACTCTAGATTGTCGCTAATTTTGCTGTTTCGAATTCTCTCGTAAATGGTCATAAAATATCTTAACTAATGCGAAACAATTAAGGATAAAACTTCGCAGTTTTTATATTGCTTGTAACTGTTGCCTTTCACCACAGGAAACTCGCAAAAGTAGTTGCAATTGAGGTTTAGAATTACAGTTTGTACGGACGTGCGAGTAGGATTCGTATATGTAATGAATACATACACGGTTACATCAAAAACTAAAATATTTGAAACGAAATTTAATACACGTACGATTATATACTCATCCTCAAAAAGCATACAAAAGAAAACTTTCTCTCTATATTCTCAGTTTCATTGTAAATAATTTCTTTGTTTTGTTTTTGTTTGTTTTTTTTATAAAAAATTTTGCGTTTCAGTTTCTGAAGCTTTGACTAAATAAACCATGTTCATAGACAGAAACAAGTTGAAAATCAGTAATCTATGATCCAAACATGAAAAATTTAAGAGAAATAAAATCTAATGAGAAATCATTACGGGTTTAAATTCAAACTATCTTGCACTGTTATATAATGAAAACACGGCTTGTGTTAAACTTCAGGATTGTTCCTGCCTTCCACTACTGACCAGTTTTCGAAAGACGTCAGTCAATCTTTTCTTTTCCTCTCGCATAAATCAATGTATTTATAATTTGTAAAACATTTTAAAGTTGTGAGTCAATGCAAGTGGTCAATTTAACTAGTATAAAAGATGAACTCAAGTAGAGATAGCACAAACGTGCTAGTAGCTAACTTGAAGCCACTATATTGGGCAATATGGCCACGTTGGTAGCGGGATTTACCTCTTTAAACTACCATAAAAAACAGTGAGCCTGATTGCTAGCAGCCATGGACAGCTGTTTCGGCCTTTTTAGGGCTTATAAGCATGGTATAGCTAGCAAACAAGCTCGGGTTCCCAAATCAGTGGCTTCAAGTTATAGGCTTATAGCTACTAGCACGTTTGTGCTATCTATACTTGAGTTCATCTTTATAGCCACATCCCACAAGCATCGCGCTTTTACCATTACTAGCTATAGTATAAAAGATGTCAGTTTTTTCCCTCTTTTTTCATTTTTCAATTGTTATAATGCAATGAGCGACAATTTGAAAGCACCAAAATGTTGTTAATTATAGTTGAGCCCTTTGGTCTCTTACCAAATAAATCTTTTCTATCGCTTTGTGTTTGAGAAACTCGAGTATCGCATGACATAACCAGCATTTGCTCTTTAGGTTAAAGTTTTATTTGATTTTTCCTCTGGGTAGAAGTTGAAGCCCAGCATTAAGATTTACACAGATGTGTTAAAAACATTTCCCTTAAATAAAATGGAAATGTGATTCGGCGAAAAAGCGCGTTCATTTTTTTAATAAGTTCTAGTTCTATCTCGGTTTTTTTGTTTTAACTATGATCTAGTTTGTTTGAAAATACCTCTCTAGTGTAATTTCGTTCAGTATAGCTAAAGTAAAAAAGTAATGTAACTTTCTTTTAAACTAAATATAATTTTAATAAAATACTTTTGAGGTTTTATTATACGTTTTTAATTATTTTCGAAAGAAAGAAAAAAAACATAAAGCTGCAAAATTTTGAATTTGCTTGATGAAAAGTCTTAAATCTACACTGAGAAGTAGTAAATGATCTAACGTTTTCTTGAAAAGAAAAATTACATTTTATTAAACTTATGAAAATCATTTACGTCCTAAAAATATTTTAAATAAAAATAAATAAACGTGTTGAATGTTTATTTGAGAACAGCCAAACAGTTAAATCAGAAGAAGCCCCCTCCCCCCATATAAAACGCAGAATACAAAATTTAAAATTTAGTTTTTTCGCCAAGTTAATTTGTTAAACATAAAATTTAGAGTGGAAGGTGAGACATTTGGTCTAATAAGATTCAAAATAAAACATAGGAATTGTCGAAATATATTTGGACCTACTAAAAGGCAAGTTTAAACTGCATTGTTGAAGCAATGATTTAATTTGGTGAGCACCCTACTACTCGAACAAAGTTAATTAGTTTGTGTGAGAAGCGGTAGTCAGTGAAACCACTGTCCAACTGTGTTATTCATTATAGATAATAACATTAAAACTACTCCAAAGCTTTCGTCTAATCGCTAATTGCTCAAAGAAAGAATAGCGGCGAGCTCGCAGTAGATTCTAATGAATTGAAAATAATTTTCGTAACAGGGCTGTTGTGATCATTAAGGCCATGTTTATCCCAGCTGGTCTTCGCTTGGCCGTTCAGTCAATTTATGTTCCATGTAAACTATTCTTTTTACTCCATAGAATGGATGATCTATCTTCATTCTATTGAACACACGTCCTTGTCAGCTTAGAAATATAAAGAATACCAACTCTAGAGGCGGTGTTTTTAGGCTCTGATCTCGTTATAAAATATTTTGTCAACCGTACTTGTAATAATTTATTTTAAATAAAACTTAGTGCAAGGATACACGTGGCTCTAGGATAGTAATGCCGATCAAGAAACACATAGCCTATATCAAATTTTTGGTAAAAAAAATTCCTTTGGTAAAATTTATACGACTCTCTTCCTAAAATAATCTATAACAGGTTACAAGTTTTCGCCGACAGATAGACGAATAACTTTCTAAAGTATCGAAGAAAAATAAGGAAACATTTTAGAGTACTTGAGAGCTTTTAAAGGAAATCTTTTAAATATCGGAGAAGCAGAATTAACCAGATGAATACTCGCTTTGATTGGCTCTTACGAATACCAAATTAACCCTTTCAGTCCAGTCAGTTATCAACACTCAACTTCTCCTTACATAACACATAAAAATAAGACATATGGTTATAAGAAAATGTGAATTGATCAAATAAAGCTAACTGCTGAAGATTAAAAGTAAAATTCTTTCAAACTTAATGAAAAAGGCATGGGCTCAAGTTGGGAGAACTTAAGAAGACAACCGAGACTGATGGGGTTAATAGCAATTATTCCATGAACACTTGTTAGACGAGAAAAGAATAAAAAAACGGACGAATTGACAATAATCACATGATATTAAACAAGTGAGAGAAAAATATTTAAATTTAATTTCATGACCGGTATTGAAAGCGAAAATCTGGGAAAGCTAGCTCTTAAAGCAAGCTTTTGAAGGACTCCAGGCCGATGTTTTTGTCGCAGAAATTAAGTAGTAGTAGTTTTTTTTCAAAATTCAAAATTAAAATACTGAACTAATGGCAAAAAAACACATCATAAAAAATGCATTCGAGACAGGAAGGTATTGGAACTAAGTGAGTGCTTTTAGGCAGAAACGTTTTATATGGGAAAGAAGGACGAAGGAAGGATGGAGATGAAAATGGATGAGAGAGGATTGGGGAGAGAACAACCGGCTATGAAGAATCAAAGGTGTCAATGAGACAACTCGCGGATACTGCGCACATCTAGAACTAGAAGTCAGAGCATAACTAGCGTCCTCCAATGGTAACTCGTCCAAGATTCCTGTCATAGAATGAGAGCGTCATCCTAGGTTTCCTCTGCTTTTCTCAATTCTTTACATTTTTGACCAAATAATGCATTAATAATAGAAAACAATTAAACCAATTTTATAAAACAAACCAAAAATCGAACTCAAGATTGCTTAAACAGCAAAACATAAGGAGGACAAGTTTCCCTAAACTGGTAAACAATATGGCCCTAGATAATCAAACAAATCAACCACGGAACGCGGTGCAGAGGATTTTTAACAAATTCTATTACTGCACAACGTTTTATGCAAATGAGAAAGTCCTAGCTATAACTCACTGCTTCTCGTGACACGTGAATGGGCATTTTTCTGTCCTTGGGAAACTGGTTTTCTACTTTTTCGTGATCCGTGAAACATACATTTATTTACGCGTGATTTGTGAACCAACGACTTTTGCGGGAATAACTTTTGACTTCTTTGCAGATTTTAGCGTCAGTAAAGCTCGGAGGAACTACACCAAGCCAGATTTAAAACTTGCCCCTGACATGACTTGCTTGCGGATGGAGGACTCAAAGCTAACCACAGCTACATTGAATCAATGGGGACTAGAGTCCAGTCTACCACGATGTATCACACAAGCTTTTAACTACATTTAAGTAATTATTGTATTTGTCTATTTTGCGAAACTTGAAAATAACTTTTATGTGGAACATGATTTAGCTATCTCATTTTTACGTGAAATGCGATTGCTTGCATTTTTTTTGTAAACGTGAGGCTGTTTGTCGATTCTTTTGAGATGAGTGAAAAGGTTTATTACTTATGCGTGAAAATCTTTTCAGAATTGGTACAGAGGATCCTCCTTCTCCAACTTTCGAGTCCTAAATAAACGTTCCTCAACGCCAATTCTTTTCTATATATTTTCACCCCCCCCCTCCCTTCCCCCCTATTCATTCCCAGTGCTTATTACAGCCGCTCAGATTATTTTTGTCAACTGCTGTGCCATTCATTTTTATCAAAATCTAGAATTCCAAGTTGAAAAGTATTCATCGTTTCTTCATTCCATGTGCGCGGCCATTTTGTGTGTTTTGGCAAAAACGATGAATTCGAATATGCAGTCTTTACTCCTCGCAGTAGAATTTCCCAAAACAGACCCGACCCAGACTTCTTGCGAGTAAACATACCTCGTCTTCTTCTCCTTCTGCATCTTCTCTCGGTGGGTCGTTTTT
>JAOBBB020099611.1:0-12850 GCA_025331005.2 Zoanthus gigantus
AAAACAAAGTTCGAATAATAACTTTTATGGTAGAAGAAGAAATGTTTTTAACGCATTTTCTTTGTTGTGGCTGTTTGAGATCTTACATGTTTTTTTTATGCGTAAACCTATTGTTCTAGCAGTTTCACCTATATAAACGGAGTTACAGTGATAATTCTTGGTTCATTTCATTCGGAGTTACATGTGATAATTCTTGGTTCATTTAATTCACTCACTTACTCGTTTACTAACTTAGCCAATTGTTCTTCCGAAGAGTTAATTATCTATCAAACAAACGAGCAATGAATCACTCACTAACTCAAAAACTGAATCTACCAAAACCACCAATCCATCTTAACTACTGAGTTCTTTATAAAACAACCATAAGACGTAATTAAAACACCATAATAACTTTATCATAATAAAGAATTTGAATACCCTTTTGATTCGTAGTTTGTATTTTACTAGGCTGCAGTCGAGAAACCCAAAAAGGAATTAACCCCAGGTGTCATATCTGAGCTAGCATCAGAAAGTGTAACTTGGCTAGCTCCACGACTGGGTCCAGTACTTACCTCGCGGTATATTGTGTCTCAACTGCTCCACATGCTAGCTAGGTGTTACATAGGACGTGTTGGTGTCACTGCTGAGCTTGATGAGGAATTTGAGGTCGACGATCGCAATGCAAGATGGGTGCTTTTCTGTTTGGGTCATTTTTGTACACTGTATGGCGAGGCCTTCATGATTTACCAGTATCTGCCATTTGTTGAGAAAGTTGTAAGTAATGAGTTTGTTTCAGAATATTTCATTTTCTTTCTTGTTTAGACTCTTCATAACCTAGCTAATAAGAAAACATTCTTGTGTCGAATACGTTTATAAAATCTACGATTCCATTTTAGTTTTGTTTTTTTGATCTTTTTAATGTTTAAAATACAGATAAAGGGAGTACAAACACAAGTTGGTGCGTTATGTTTATCACTAATAATAATTGGGGTAAGACCAAAAAGGGTAAAAGTATGTACTAACATAAATAACGTAAGAGTGACTTACCTGACATTGTGAATGGGAGGGGGATGGAAAGGGGAGAGGAGTGTGGAAACAGGGGAGGGGTAAAAACATGGAGAGGGGGAGGGAAACAGGGGGAGAGGATGGAAACAAGAGGTGGGGTTAGAAATAGGAAGAGGGGATGGAAACAGTTAAAGAGGGGCAAAAACTGGGAGTGAAACAGCAGTGATGAAATGGGGATCAAAACAAGGAGGCGGTAGAAACAGGGGGAGGAGATGGTCAACCGCGTTTCCGCCTCCGAATCTGAAAGTGTTTGTGTACATGGCAACTTGTACTTACAAAGTATTAAATAACTACATTTTTTGTCTTAATGTTTCAGTATATACATATAATTATTGCAGATAAAAGGCATACACAGTTCTGTCAGTTCTCGGAATGAGGCCGCTGTGGCTGGAGTTCTCGCCCTGTTGAAGTACTGCCTACCCTACATGTCAAAAGAGTGTCTCACCGACCACTTTGATGTGAGATATTTGTATTTTTGCATTCTTCGTATTCTAAATATAAGGTTGACATGTATTTTAGATTTTATAATTATAATTCGTTGAATTATGTTATACAGCGAAATTGCACGCAAAATAACATATTAGTCTACATATCTTGTTATATATCAAAAAATATCGTCAAGAAAAACTTTTGTCAATATTGGTGATTATTAGAGGTTTTATAAAATCATTACTTGTAAATTTATTTACCACATTTTTTGCACTCTTGATAAAAGGTTTACAGGTAATCTATCTTACATTTTCAAGTACATTAAGTGCTAAAGCTAGATACGTACAAGGGAGTTTGGTTTGCAGAGGGAAAAAAAGGGATCGTTCCAAATATTTCCTTGAGTACATACAATAAAGCACACTGCAACATTTGCGATGGAGATTTGGCTCCAGCTAGCCACATAATTATATTTCCACTGGCTGTCAAGTACATGGCTTGTGTGGTAAAGCCAATAGATATCTGAACAGACATAACTATCAGAATGCTGCTGAAAAAAATAGCAAAACAGTTACTGTTCGTCAGCAGGATGCCTAACCTGTGTGCTATTCTGCAACTGGTTTCGGCTCCATTAAATCCTGACCAGGAAGCCAGAACCACCGTGAACAAACCTCGACACTTGAACCACAAAGAACTCTATAAATCAATAGAATAAATAGTCCTGGTCCATATAAGGAAAGAATTTCTCTTTTCCACCGAGAAAAATCCATTTTTCAGAAGAGACATGGAAGAAAATCGACTGCAGGAAAGCAGCTTATTGCAGAATAAATGCTTCCAAACAGAGAATTAAATGCTTGCTACAAGGCGAACAGAAAGCGTCAAGAGGCAAACAGTGGAATAAAGCGAAGCTACAGAAAAACAAGAGAAATCATGTGAACATTTTTGGTGAGGGAATAAAAGGAGATCTAGGTAAATGTAATAATGTTATAAGGAAGCTTAAAGGGAAAACAAAAAGTACAAACAAAGAAAAGAAAATGAAAGAAAATGGAAAAAGAGTTTCCCGGTGGAAAGAGCACTTTCAGCAATCGTGGAATCGAGAATCAAGAAGGTCCAGAATTACTGGTAAGCACAGGAAACATTTTTAAGGCCGTGATTTGAGATTTGCAATGCATCGCAAAATGTAATGATTGGTAAGGCAGCTGGTTCCGACACCATGCAAACAGAGGTCATCAGGGCTTGAGCAGAAATATCAGTCAGCATCCTACACGAGTTCCTAACCGATATCTGGAATGAGGAAGAGTTATGTATGATTACCTGAGGACTGGATGACAGTTCTGCTGATTAAACTGACAAAGAGATTTAAGTTACATTGACAACTGGAGAGGAATTTACTACTTAGCATCATAAGCAAAGAAGAAGGTCGGGTGTTATTATACAGAATAAAAGAAAGATTCGGAATTGTATAGATTACACTTGCGGTGTGTATACTCAAGTCTATGATTTAGAACTAGACAATATTACGAGAGCGTCAAGGTCACTGCAATCCTACGAATCATAATAGAGAAGTCCGTCAGTGGCAATCATCAGCGTAAATATGTTTTGAGGATTTTTAGAAGGCATTCAAGAGTAGCCATTGAGAGACTTTATGGAAGCTACTCTGCCATATAGAATTCCTGAAAAGAACTTCACCTCATAAAGTTCTGTGGTGGTTTCAAAGCTCGGGTTGTGCACAAAGGCAGACTAATTCTTTCATTCTAACTCACTTATTCCATCTAACGTAAAATTGGTTGACAATACAGGCTTATGACATATCAGATAAAGGTATTAGTTGGGAGATGAGTATATTGGAAGACTTAGAGTTCACAGACGATATCATACTGCCCACTCATAAACCTCAGGATAAGCAATGCAAGTTGGAAAACCTATAGAGCTACAGAGGAGAGGGTTGGATTAAGGGTGAAAGCTATGTAATGAAAGTGATGGCAAAGCAAATTGGTGCAGTGAGCTATGAATAAGAACAACTTGAAGTGTTTGAAGAGTTTCAGTATCTTGGTAACGTCATCATTAAAACTAGATGTAGCTGTAAAGATACACAGGCATGAACGTGCTTTTGCGCTGCTAAGGTCAGCGGTGCACACTCCTCCCTTATCATTGAAAACAAATTGAAGGATATTTTCATCAAATGTTGAGTCAGCGCTTTCTTATGTTTCATTTTTGCATGGCTATTCACATCTGCTTTGATAAGCAAAGTGTAAATGTTCGTGAGTAAATGATTGTGTCTCCCACTTGGATCAGATGGTCAGAAAATAGGTGAATAGGTAAATAGATTCAGTGGCAATTTTCTGGACAAAAAAACAATAGAGTATGAGCTGAAGAAGAGATCATGGAGATGGATCATACATTGAGGAGAGACAATTAGCAATGGAGTTGCCTTGCAATTAAAGGCGCAGGGAAAAGGAGGATGAGGGGACGTCCTATGCAGAGGTGGAAGAGACGCGTTTGGTAGATTTACTAGTAGCACATGGTAGAATGCAAAAGAAAACCAAGAAACACTGTCCAATTGTGTACAAAGAAGACTTCGTTATCACGTTGTCTGGTAATGTATAAACAAAAAAGTTTGCCGTTAAATCTGTTTGTTTTTGCTTTTTTTTTTTCAGATGGTCTCTCACGGTGTATTCCAGCCTTTGCTACGAATTCTGGCTTCCTCCAATCTGAAGTTTCCAGGGGGAGGTAGTGCTCGAGCTGCCCTGTGCCACAGCTATGTTGATCTACTAACAGCTCTGAGCCAGAAGCTTGAGAGGGAATTGGCCCAAGATTTAATGACCCCCCTGGTACAACAGTTCTTTTCGTGTTTTGAGTTAGTACATATGAAGAAAAAGGTATACAAACTTGGAGCATCTTCTTTCACAGCTGTCTCAAGTATCGAGCGCAGCATCAGTGTGAAAGACAAGAGTTTTGAAGTTGAAGACAAGGAAAAAAGTCCAACCTCAGGTGATGTTTTACGTAAGTTGATATTGATTATGATTGTGCAGTGACAAAATGACAAAATGATCAACTAAAAAAGATAAAGTAGATGCTGGACCTCTAAATAACTTTTAGGATCTTGTCTGGCAGTTGATTAAAAGGTGTAGTTAAATTGTCGAATGATGTAGCTCTTACCTAAGTGAGAGATTATCCTACGGTATTAGTTACGTAGGTCAAGGACTAGGGGATGAATGTCATAATTGAAGTATTTTGTACCTTAAACGATTTCCCTTACAAAATGGTTGTACAAAGTGTTTTAAAAATTTTCTTTAGAAAGTAAATAAACAAATTGTATGATTTAAAGAAAATAAGTTAGAGAAAAAAATGAAAATAAGATTTGTTGTCCAGAAACATTTTGTACGTAATGTGATTTTGAGTTGATGGTTTGATGTTAATTCCCATTGATTTTTCATGATTAGACGTGATACAGAATGAAACAGATCCTGGTCAAACCGGACCAGAACAAATGGAAGCTTTTTACAAGACTTCATTCTATGAGGAATTATGTCAAACATTTTCAGCTGCTATGGCCCATAATGCTTATATACCCTTGTGTGGTATTATGGGTTGTAAGTTCATGGAAAGAGCGTTATACAATCATGACTTAATATGGGATCTCTGCTGCAAACACGATCCCCATTTATCTCATCTAACCATTGAACAAGGAACAAATCTTGGGTCTGGGGACAATGGAACTTATTGTGCTGAGATGCAGGTAAGCTGCAATTTGATTAGTTGAACTGTATTCCGCTTCAGATACTTGGTCTATAACAATATAGTATGCACAGGAGAAACCTGAACGAAATTTAGGGCTGTTTTTTCCCAACAGCTGTGGCTTCAGTTATGAAGTGTTGAGCCTTTATCGCAAAGGCACTATTCTGAATCCGGTTAAAGGAATTGCATACACAAGCGCGAAAATTGTTTCACAAATCCACTGCAAACTACTCCGGTAAAAATTAATCACAATATAATTGTCCTTACCCTAACAGCTGTTGCTCGATATCTCAGTTAATTAAGTTGCTGCACCAGTTTGCAGAAATCATGGTTTTAGATCCGTCACTCATAATGAAATTGTGTACGGTACCGTGAATATCGTTTTATATTCTCGTCATTATGGTGTAGGGAGCAAAAATAAAAAAACAAACAATACCGACTCCAAAACATATATATATAGGTTTATATATTAAACCTTGAATATTGCGTTTCAAGTGTTTTGATTGGTTCACTCAATCTCGGTTATCAGCTCATCTACCCAAAATGGAAACTTTATTTCCGGTCAAATTAAAGCTTTATTTACAAGTTTTAAGGTTCATGTCGGAAAACACAAGGTATCTAGAGCTTTTTAGCTCTAAAATAAAACATGTTTAAAGTGTCTATATGGCCAAAATGTTTTTTTCGGTTTTTGTATCTCTAGATTGCATAGAAGAGTATTTTAAAAAATAATTTTCGATTCCGTCACATTTTCGCCACAAAATTGAACTTTAAGTTCCCGCGCCGGCCACGCCCAACAAAGATGAGCGGAAGTTGCTAAGTCTGGGTCCAGAACAGTCCGTGACGTCACTTCAGAAATCGTCTACTCTCTCCGCCAGTTTGTTTCATTGTATTTCCATACAAACTCGATCATTTTTCGGATTATTTACGTCAAAAAATGATCGATTTTCATTTTTGTATGGAAAAACAATGAAACACTGAAATGAAGAGTTGACGATCCTTGAAGTGACGTCATGGCCTGTTCTGGACCCAGACTTAGCAACTCCCGGTCATCTTCGTTGGGCGTGGCCGAGACGGGAACTTTAAAGCACAATTTTGTGGCTGTGGCGAAAATATGAAGAAATCGAAAGTTTTTCTTAGAATACTCTTCTAAGGATTATAGAAATACCAAAACCGAAAAAAAAATTTTTGGTCATATAGACACTTTAAGGAATCCTGAACTAGAATAACCGAAAGTATTACAACAAATTGAACTGAAATGTTTTAAATCAAAGTGAAATCTTATCAGCAGCAAATAACAAAACATTCAGTGAAATTTGTCGAAACGTGAAACTCGAACCGTAAAAGAAAATTTAACATCCTGTCTTGTTTTGGAATCACTCGGCAGTCCTCTGGAAGTAAGTTCTATAATTCAAAAAAGATTTAAAATAACTCAACCAGTATTTGAAGACCAGATAGTAAGGTTGTTTGATTAAAAGAACATCGCCATTTTGTCGATGAAAACCGAGAATTTGATCCTGCAATTTTTTTGCTTCCTGCGTTAGCAAAAGCAAAACAAACCATTTACAATAATTGTAATCCAGTATTGCCGATTTTCGCATGACATCATGGCGGCCATGTTGGTGTACTCTTAACAAAAGAATTTTGATTATTTCTTTTGTTTAAGATACTAACATAACTACTATAGCTGTTGTCTTTTGTGCCTCTTGGGATTGTGTGAAAATTAAGAATGCAGTAAATCTAACAAAGACTTCATTTTCATTTCGAAAAATCAAACAGAGAAACTCGAACAAAAACGTTGCAAAATCCTGATTTGTACACAAGAAACCCACACTTCAAACTTGTTTGAAAGGCGCGAAAGTTTCTTCGTGTGTAGGTAAATCAAAAAACCCGCCAAATCACTCGAGTGGATTCTCTGATAAATGAAAGTTTTCGCTGGAGTAAGAGCCCAAAAAAATCATTTTGATTCATATATCCAGTGGTTTGTGTTAATAAAACAATTATTCTACTCACGTCTTGTTGGATATGAGGTGAAAATAGCCAATTCGGTTGGTCGGCCATCTATCACCTCATATTCAAAGCCCGCTAATGGAAGAAAGTGTTAAATAACGTTCATGCTATAAATATTTAGCCTGATCAAGCTGTTCCTTTGGTGATTAATGGCGTCAAAACTTGTGCTAAACCTTACCTCGAGTTTATTTTTTATAATGGAATATAAAATTGAGTGCTTGTTTTTGGTAAAATTGAGAAATTTAGTGAAGCATGGTGGTTTTCCCAGGTGTTAAGGTCTCCCAGCTGCCAAATTTTCTCTGTTGAATCCCATCCAAGAATTAAATATTTTTGTTTTTTTGACATTTTGTTAACAGAATGAGGCTCAAACTGAAGATATTTCTCAGAAGCAGAATGTAGAAGTGAATTCAGCTCCAGATTTTGCACTGAAAAGACTTGGCGACAAAAATGAGGAAGTCACAAGTGGTGGCGGAGATGGTGGAAACAAGCCTAGCACTGTAACCAGAAGACCCAGCAGGCGGTTTCGTGGACGAAAACGGTATCGCAAAGAGTCTACGGAGAAACAAGATGCTAAAGACAAAGAAGATAGATGGTGAGAACTCAAGTATCTCGAAAGCTCAGTTTAAATTAAGCGATCATAGCATGCGATTGTCCCACCCGATACGAAATCTATTGTCTAAACCAACTTTAAAACATGGTCCATACGACACAAACCTTGCCGTATAATTTTACTCATTTAAAATCTGAAGCGTCGCAGCAAGACATAAAAACTGGGGGGAATAACTATTGTCCCGTTGCCTGCACTTCGGCTTTGTACACATTAAATAAATATTAACTTTGTACGTGTATGCAATTTTGATAGAAAACAAACAGTAAAAGTTGTCTTTGTAAGCTTTATTAAAAAAGAAGGTAACTCTTTCTGTTGGAGAATTCTGTTTTCTACAGCCATATTTTTTAGTTCTGTTTTATTTTGGGCAAATGAACTTCCAGAATAACAAACGATTTCCAGTTGCCCTTCACCCGAGTAGCGAGAAATAAAAAGACTTAGTTTCAACCCAGCATTGTCTGCGTCATGAAGTCAAAGCTGCTGTTTACAAATAGATGCATGCAACATATCGTCTAATTTAATCTGGGTTCAAGATAACAACTCGCTTTATGGTAGTGGTTTGACGCACAATCCTGATTGGACAACTTTTTTTCCACTGGTTCGTTAGGAGTTTATCAGCAAGTGACCAATATCTACGCGGGTCATGGTTGGAACATTGGCAACATCATTTGGGTAATTATTTATTCTAATATATTACTTGACATTAAATATTTTCATCAACCTAATTTATTTCAAACAGGCCAATAGATTTGCACAGCCAACATCAACTCTGTTCTTAGTTATTTAAAATTATTATCACTGGGGATCGAATTGACTAGTCACTAATTATCATAATTTATTCCAAACAGGAATAGATTAGTTCTGGCAGCAACCGTTAGGTAGTAAATTTTCCTAATTTATTCTAATAGTGTTACATTGGACGAGGTAATAACTATCCAGCGAGGTAGAATATGGTTGATTGTTTAAAATTCGAATTTCATTACAGAAGTATTTACCTGAGTATCTTTTGTAGAAGACCATGCTCTGTGAAGAGCACTTGCTTTTTTTGCAAATACAACGCTCTTCGAAGACCTTTATTGTTCTAATATCCCTTCCAATTCCAACTGTTCAGGTAGGACATTTGGTAGACGTTGTTAAATTTGGATTTTCCACGGCCAAACATTTCGAGAAACACCAAACTTTACTAAGTTTTGTAATTTGACTAAACGTTTAGATGGACCGTCCGGTGTCTGGAATGAAAAGAGAGTTTAAGACGAGGACTAGAGCAATGACGATGTCATTTTTGATAACACATAACTCTCATTTAAATTCCTTTTTAGTTAATTGGTCAATTTTCTTTCTAGACTATGTAGGCGAATTGTGAACAGAGAAATATAAATATGGTTCGAGGTTCGAAAGAAAACGAAGATTGTAATTTGTTTTTAGTTGACCCAGCTTCACGTTGACCATAGAACTCCAAAGTGAGTTTTTCTCGGCTTACTATTCAGTGAAGTCAACGATAATCAGGTGATCAGCTCAGTACATTCCAATTCTCGGTTTTTGTATTCAATAATTAAGGGAAATGTTTTTACAGTTCTCGTCGCTGTTGTTGTCCTCCTTTCTAATCTATTTTTTTTTACTGTTCAGCCCGTGTTTCAGTGAACTTACCGTCTCTGCAACCTGTTCCTTTTACCTTACAGAATTCAAGGGAAGAGCAAGGAAGGTTGGCTTCAAGGAAATGAAACTGCAAACATTTACTGGTTGGTATTAACTTGGTTAAATCAAAGTTGATAAAAAGTTGTGTTAGTTTTCAAACAGAGTTGATCCAAAAACAAAAGACGGAGCAATGGAGTTGGTGTGCAGGACAAAATAAACCGCTTATCATTTTTGGTAAAATGTGCACGAAGATGTCACGTTACGTAGCGCGTTATTATAACTATGCTTTGCTCTGACCGGTACAATATCTTGATTTACGATCAATCCAAAGCCGTGCCTTCTAGTATAGTATATACCCACTGTCCTGGCTTTCCGTGTCCAGTTTGTTTCCAGTTTTCAAAAATAAGATAAATTTAGTAAACTATCAAGATGAACACATATATAAAAAAAATTTAAAGTACTCACGTGGTTGGTCCCAGGTCACAGCGGATCAGTACGCGCCATGTGTATTCAGGATAGTGAGCACTACTTCCTGTCTGCAAGTAAAGACAAGACCGTCAAGCTGTGGTCTCTTAGTAACCATGGTGACGGAACAGCTCAGTCTGCCAGTTCCTGGACTTACTACCACCACACACGGTCCGTATTTGCCGTTGATATGATTGAAAGCCAGAGGCACGCTGCGTCCTGTGATGGGACCATTCATGTAAGTCAAAATCTTATGTTCCTCAAATCTTTGACAATTATTTGTGTATTTAGCATTTTATGAATGTGTGATCGATTAGAAATATTACTCATCATCATGCAAAACTTAATATGGTAAAATAACATCAGCACTTATTGTAACATATGAAAAACACATCGCCATGTATGGTAATATATGAAAAGAATATCGCTTTACTTGAAAAATAATATTAAAACGGTAGAAACCAAAAACCATCCGAACTTAACTCCATGGTTTGACCAGAACCTACACGCATGCGCACAACCGCCTTCACCCGAGTAACTACAATGCAAGTAACTGGAGCAACCGAAAATAATATCACCACATATATATGATAACACCGTCGAACACGTTTTGGCCATTAACATATTTCATTTATTTCAACTGCAGCGAAGCAAGCCTGGGCGAGCGAAGCAAGGCAGTATAATTATGGAGCCAATTAGGAAGAAGGGAGTCAAAATCGAGACTTGAATTAACTAGACTCCTCCAGAATCCTTTGCGAGTATAGAAAAAAACAATGTTTTCTTTTGTTCTGCTATCCCAATATGCAATTTTCTTCAGTTCCAAAATCCTTTGCGCTCTTTATAGATAAAAAATATGCGGTCACATCCCGCTCACATTGTTGCGACTTCTTGGAGTGTGATAGAAATACTGCTGTTACTTAAGGCATGTCTTTCTCGCTGTTGTGCTGGAGCTCTCGACCTAAAAATTACTGATTTGTTTATAAGTTTTTTTTGTAGCATTTAGCGTAGTCGTAGTCATTCTGGTCGATGGATGTTTCGCTAACAGCTTTAATATACTCAATTGAATTTTTATTTATTTAAATTTATTTGCATACTATATTTTCAGAATGATTGACCTTTCCGTTCAGATTTATTGATTTTGCTATAAAACACCATATCAAACTGCTAACCAGAGATAAAACACCATATCAAACTGCTAACCAGAGATAAAACGGATAAGCGAACCGCTAACTAGAATTTTTCCGCTTTTGGAATTATTTAGAGTTAGGGGTATTAAAGTTGTTTGATCAAAATACTTGCCACAGAAGTAAGTTTTGATTTTATAACAAATTCTAGATCTGTCTGGGATTTTTGTTTATACGAACGTGTTACGAAACGCATAATTTAGCAACATGAGTTGAGAAGATGATTCTGTTGTTATTTAAGATAATAAAGAAAGATAATAAAGAAAGAAATAAAGTCAACGATTTGTGGTGAAACAATTTGTTGATATGGCAGTACAATGAACATTACATAGAAAATAACGAAAAACTAAGAAATTGCACTTAAACCCTCTTCGTTCATCCTTTCCAGTAATAGAGCTTGTGCAACGCTTGAAATATTCCCTAATTTTAAGTAGTTCGGGGTCGTATTTTTTTCAAGTTCTTCAGTTCTGCGAAATAATAACGTATCAGTAAGCACTTTGTTCATAATTTTGCCATCCATTTCATAAAACTATGATATATGATTCTTACGGTCATGATTTAAATATAAAATATTTAATTAAGAATTCGCCATCAAACATTAATGTATGTTGGATTCAAGAGAACATCTATTATTATGTAACTTAACTTCGGCAGCATTCACTAATTATCAATTACGCTAGTAATTGTTTTAATCGTTTCAACACACAAAGATTAAATTAAAAACTCCGTGTTTTGTGAAGAAAACTCTATTTAAGATATTCCTTTATTTAACTGTTGTCTGTTTGGTTTTTCAGCTGTGGGATCCTGTTAACGGTCACTGTCTTGCCGTCCTTAAGACACCAAAAAACAATCCAGTTGTTGCCATGGCAGCAATGCCTGCTCCCAGCAGTTCAGTGGTTGCGGCAATGGCTGAGTCTTCCTTACGGTAATGGAGTTTAGATATTTACTTCTTGGGGCTCGTTTCAATGACACCTACATTTATAGAAATTAGAGAGAAATTATTTGTATGTAGAATTGATCTTACTTTTATCTGTACAGATTCGTCGATGCTCGAATAGGAAAGTTTGCCCAAGAGTGGAAGATTTCAACGAGTAACGTTGCAGGTAAGAGACGCGTACGTGCAACTTAAGGAGAGGAAGCAATAGAGATGATAATGATGACTATGATACGATGTTGGTGCTGTTGCTGAAGGTGATAATGATAGTAATGATGATGATAGTGATGATAATTGATGATGATGATGATGATGATAATTGATGAAGATGAAGATAATGATGATGATGATGATGATGATAGTGATGATGATGATGATGATAGTGATGATAATTGATGAAGATGAAGATGATGATGATGATGATGATAGTGATGATAATTGATGAAGATGAAGATGATGATGATAGTGATGATAATTGATGAAGATGAAGATGATGATAGTGATGATAATTGATGAAGATGAAGATGATGATGATGATAGTGATGATGATGATGATGATGATGATGATGATGATAGTGATGATAATTGATGAGGATGATGATGATGATAGTGATGATAATTGATGAAGATGAAGATGATGATGATAGTGATGATTATGATGATGATAATAATAGTGATGATGATAGTGATGATTATGATGATGATGATGATAGTGATGATAATTGATGAAGAAGATGATGATGATAGTGATGATAATTGATGAAGATGAAGATGATGATGATAGTGATGATTATGATGATGATAATAATA